>JAZHYW010049537.1:0-277524 GCA_037355805.1 Ixodes ricinus | reverse complement strand
GTCGGGTTTGAAGCATCATGATTAACCTTCACCAGCTCGCCTGCACACTCACTGTTTTTTCATTAATAAAAGTGTACCTTCCTTTTTTTTTTCTCGTTTAAACGATTTACATGCACTCTGATTTTTTTTTTTTTTTGGGGGGGGGGGGGTTTGTGCCGATCGGGGGACCAAAAAGTGACTGACATGTAATCTCCTCCTGTGTAAAACGCGCAAATACATTTTCAGCAACTACGCTCCTCTCAGTGTCGCTTGCTCTAACTCATTGATTCTCGTGCACACTGTACACGGTGCAATGACAATGTATCTTTAAGGATGCATTCCCACAATGCCGTTTGCTTGCGTTGCGTTATGTTACGGAGCTTGCGTTTGCATACGCCGAAAGTTACCTGGACAACTGCACCTTCGTATAAATGTGGAAACCAATTCAAGGAGAAGCTTTGCACGCGATGTACGAAACACGAATATTTAGGCGACTCGTAGCGTGACGTGACAGAAACGTAAACAGATTCTTCTGTGTCAATGGGCCTTTAGAGGCTCTTAGTCTTAGCGAAACGTCGGTTGTCCTTCTGATGCTTCCAGAAAGTTCATTTTCAAGTTCTGCCTACTGTCATCGGCTACCTTTGTGTTTTGTTTGCACAGGGTGCATCCGTGACCATGAGTGGGATTACCATGGAGCTTTGTGGCAACGCTATTAGAGCTCCATCTTGATTACAGGAGGCGGCGTCGTTGAGCAAGAGCGGATGAGTCTAGCCTCGCTGTCAATGCCAACGGCTGTCGCCTACAAAGTTCCAATCAGCAGGCTCCAAAATAAAAAAAACAAGAAAGGTAAAAAAAAGAAAATTGAGTGAATGAGAAGGTCTCACTACATACATATACGCAAAGCAAACGACGCTCCGACGCATGCAGTCATCGTTATTTTTTTCGGTTGCAGTTGATTGGATGACTCGTTGTATTTGGGTAAGTCGCTCCTCGGTTTTCAATTACAAATAGAACGAAAGAAACAATTCGCTCGAGCTACATTCAGTCACGGCTCTTTAAAGATAGCAAAGTAATTTCACGAACTTTTCACGCAAGTGTCTTGTTTCCTATTATTTAAAAAAAAATGTTTATACGATCACGCGATGACGACAAAGCTAAGACGCACCGCGAAACCAACAACGTGGAAAACTTATTGTTTCGCGAAAATGTATAAAACCAAACATTTCTTTTAAATCAAAACAAAAAAAAACATGCGAATCTTTTTTTGCGTAATGTTAAGTTTGCTTGTTTAAATGCCTGCAATAATATAAAAAAAGTTATTTTTTGTTTGTTTATTTGCAGGAAAACAGCACCGGCCATATCCTACAACGTCCCGGTGGTCCCTAGACGGGGGCGGAGAGTGCAAGACCTACGCGATTCTTTTCGGCTACGGGGGCGCCCAGCCGGTGACAACAACCGGCCGCTTCATTCGGGGCCGCTAGAGGGACGCCGTGAAGTACGCCCGCAGAAAACGAGACATTCTTTCAGAAATAGGGAGTCCGAGTTCTATCGGCAGCCGTCAGAATGCCGCGCGCCCGATCGCCGCCCTACGCGCATGCCCTCGTAGACCGCATTGCGCACTGGCAAAGAATGTCGATGTACGAAAGTCAGCATGCAGGCCCCGGAGAGACATTCGAAGGCACCTTTTTTGCACCTGCCGGCGAGGTGAAGCGACATCTCGCAAAGAAACATAACATTTCGGACGGACAAGTCTTGACATCTGCCGAGATGTCACCGCGACGTAAAAGAGCGCGCGTTGCAAAATGCGACGTCCCCTTCTTGTGCACCGGCGCAGAATCACGCGACCTTCGCTTGGAGTTTTCGTTTGTTCCCTCGCTTCGTCCGGCGTCTTTCTGACCGATGTTATACGCCAGCATAAGTCACGAAAGTAAAAAAATGTAGCGAGAGGAAGAATGAAGGAAAAGAAAAGGCCCCAACAGGCGCTCCTCCAGCCAGCGTGGTCGACTCCTGGAAAAGCGACACACAAGAGTCACCGTAATTGCCTGAGACGAAAGCCTCGTGACAGCAGGCTTACGCCCTCAACTGTCGCTTAAGGTCACGGGGATGAGGCACCTGTCACCCTGAAGCAAAAAATAAATAAACGAAAACTGCCAGAGAGGAGCAAGAATCTATGGCGGAGCGCGCGCGTCCAAATCATAATACTGCTTTCAAGCCGAAGAATGGTCGGAGTTTGGATCGGCTGGCTTGCTGCTGCGTGGGTTAGGCGATGTCTTCGAAAGTTACATGTTCAAGTCGGGGGTAAGGAGGCACGACAAGACGCCTCTGAAACGCTAGGAAAGAAATATCTCGGTACTTTCGTTCTTAACACGTACTGAGAAGTTTAAAGCCAATTGAACGCAAAAGAAAAAGCCTGTTCGCTAAAGGATTAGGGTAAGGATTATTTTGAGGATGTCCTCTCCACGGAATGTTCTTCTACCTCACCCCGGGAACGGTAGATGACATGGATGACAGCTACAATAAACTTATTAAGTACTAAAAGCGAAAGAAAAAGACAGAGTTAGGATTGACGACAACACAAGGCGCCTTGTGTTGTCGTCAATCCTCACTCTGCTCCTGTTTTTTTGGCGCTTTTAGTGCGTAATGAACCAACTAGCCCAACTCACCATTGTGTATTAAGCTTATTAATTAGGCTTTGGCGGACTATAGATAGTCGTCCACGCTGACCGCCCGAACTGCATCTCAAAGTCCGAACTGCAATCTCAAAGATGACGACCTGTGTGAATATTGTCATGGTTACTATAGAACGGCACTGATACGATGGAACGGCAAGAGTCCTTCACAACATGCTGTGCGTGATGGAAGCCACGGTATGACGCAGAGACGCTGCCATCTGTAGGGCGTGACACAAGATAATTTGGTGGTCATCGATTGATGACATTTAAAACTCTTTTAACGTGGAGTACCTCCGTGTTCTTTTCACCGTCTGTTTGCCCGTGAAGTGACCTTGATGGTATATAGCCAAGAATCTTTGAAGAAAAAAAAAGAGAGAAAGTACGCCAAAGCTACGCGCTTGCGCATAGCCTCCTTTATATTGATAATGACTGCCTAATCGCCAGTGGCCAGCTATCACCACCAGGGTGCGTGTCGCTTCCCCATACAAGACAGAAAACGTAAACGACGTAAACAAACTGACTAAGCCTCTCGTGCGTTCTTGCATTCTTGGTGCTATTTTGGGCATTTGCCGTGAAAACTGTAAGTCGCATTTAAGATTTTTTTTTATCACCTTTGTTTCCTTGTTTTATGCAGACTCGCTAAAGGAGGTGCCGAATCTGTCAAGTCCCGAGACCCCAAGCAACACCCAGAACAATGAAAAGTGACTAAAGCCTATTTTGAGAAAAGACTGCGTCCAAAATTTTACGTACTGCTACTCCAAAGTATAAAGTAGGCACCTTTTTGTAACGGACATTAAGAAATGCCTGTCTAGACAGGCCTTAAAGCTCGTTTGAGTGAAGCCTCAGTATCCTGCTGAGGCTTCACTCAAATCCCTAGCTCGGGGTGGGCCTCCCTGTCGTCAAAGCTGGACCAGGGGGGCTATGTTGCGCTTTTGGACTCCCAGGAGACTAGGAAGAGGGAAGTGACGTCAACAACGCTCTTTGGATGTTGATTGGTGGAGTCGCTGATGACGGTGAGTTTCGCGATGCGAGATACGTTCATTCACACCTACGTCACTTCCCTCTTCCTAGTCTTTTGGGAGTCCAAAAGCGCAACATAGCCCCCCAGACCATATACCCGTCCGCGGCATCTTTCGGTGCTGTTTGAGTGGCTGACCTCCCCAGGACTCTCTCGCAGCTTGAGGTAGTGACGGGTGCCTGACAACAGGCACAGTGCGTCATTACGAAACGTGAGCCCTGACACAGCTAACACAGTTCACACCGCTTAGGCGACGTTGTAGGGACTGTAACCCCAGAGGACCCTGGCCGTTGCAATTGGTCTTCACCTTCTCTTCGCCTGGCCCTTGACCTCAGCAATAAAAACTTTCAGTGTTCGCGCTGTTTCTACATTGTGAAAGTTTTACCACCTGCTCGCCCGTCTGGCTTGTGATTCGTGTTGGGTCATACCTACTGTCTCCTACAGTTTATTCACTTTTGGAAACAACATAATGTTATGGCAGAAGGTAATTCGAAGGCCAGGTTTCGTCAGGTTCCGTCGTCAAGCTCTAATGGCGTCCATTCCTTCACACACACACTGTTTGCACGACACTCTTTGCGGTGTGAGCCTTCGTCTTGCACAACACTCCTTGCGGTGCGAGCGTTCATGTTCCACAACAATACGTTGCTGCTCACCCGCTATGAAATATGCGTTCCGAAGTATTGGGAGATACGTACGTTGCGGTAGTAGCAGTGCGCAGCAGACACACATCATCTTCATTGTATGGGGAGGTGGCGCACCTGGCGGTGATTATATCAACCAGGCGCAACGGCGCAAAGCATAGGGAAGCCAGAAATTGGGCAGGCATTTTCAGTATAAAGAAGGCTGTGGCTTGCGACGTTTAATTCGAGGAAGCATGCACTGTGGAAAGCAGAAAAAGAAAGAAAAAGGAAAAGGAAATAAAGAGCTATCCACATCCTGCAAAAATGCGGCTTGTGTATGTAGACGTCCCATACCGCGTGCTAAAGCTTAACGGACTTATTCACTCGTGGTTTGTAGTGGCTTATGTTTAGCGGATGTGTTAATTTGTGGGTTATGCGGCGAGAGCGTCATCCCCCTGTTTTCTTTCGAAGTTTTTCTTCTTTCTGGGGCTATCCTACAATACTTTATACGGCGAGCAAATGTTCCAATATATGTCTGTCGCGCATCGGAACCCGAAGAGGAGCATGCCAATCAAAGGACAACACAGAGATCGCATAACGCGTGATGACGAGGCCGCCAACCGCGCGCAGTCATTGGTCGTGCTCGGGGTAAACAAAAGCACGTGGGGGCGTCAGTATGTAAACAAACGCACGAGGTGCGCAAGGAGCAGACAAACTTGCAGGCCGCATTATTTGTTTGTTTTGTTTTGTTTTTTATGTCACAAACAAAACGCAGCGTTTCGACGCACATGCAGAGTTAGAGCTCGTGGTTCTCGGACAATACAAGTTACACGCGTCGCGCAGCATTCTCTGTGCACGATATTTTTTTCTTCGTTATGAACACGTGTGCAAGCATGGCATCCCGACTGGGGCCACATGCAGCATGCGCGTGAAGGTGGCTTTGACAGGCTTGCAATTTCCCGTTGTTCCTCACACGAGCAGGAATATGGCGGCAGCCAGATGCCCTCTTGCAATCGTCTATACTGTTGCAATCGTCTATATAAGCTTAGACTAGAAGCCAGTTACTTTGAGAAGTCAGTTAGTTTGAGCTGAAGGCTCCGCCTTCAGCTCAAACTAACTGACTTACGCAATGTTTTTTTGTTTTGTTTTTTTGCGCGCGTGTTTGGGCGTTTACATTTGTGTTAGCAAGGGCAGAAAGTTCGCGCAGAAGGCGGAGTTTCTAGTCTGAGCTTAAAGAGATATTAAACCGAAATTTCGAGCTCACAAAACAGGGCTGGACGGATAGGCGGGACGCTGCGGAATCCAAAAACATCCCTCATACAGCGATATCTCTAACGGATGGCCGTATTTTTGGAAAATAATTGCGCGATTGAACACGGCCGACGAGGCAACTCGATTCCCTCTCCTCCGCGCTACGTCCCGTCGAGCTGGTAAACCGAAGCGAGGAGGAGAGAAGCGAGGCCTCTTCCCCTCATTCTCAAATTCTCCAGGAGAACAATTACGTCATGGACCTCGTTTGATCGCGCCTTTCTTTTCCAAAAGTACGGCCATCCGTTTGAGATATCGATGTATGCGTGATGTTCTGGAGTTTGAAGCCTCCGTTCAACGCTTCTGAGGCCTTATCTTGCGAAATCCAAATTTCGGTTCAGTGTCTTTTAAGGGTGAACGGAGTATAGTACTTGTTTTGTCTTCTTTTACTAGCAAACGTTTCTTCCTGGCTTGCCCCCTAGGTACCTGGCGCTGTTCTCACAAGCATTTCAGAGAAGAGTGGATGAATTTCTGCATTTGTGCTTTACGTCAACCAAATCCCGCACCTCCTAATTAAGGAGACCCCAGGGATGCCACAGTCGGCCTCTAAAGCTATCATCCAACCACCCACCGGTTCACCGTTTCCGAGCCCCCGTGAAGTGCTTAAATAAGGCAACAAAGACAGACTCGGCACACGGACGGCTCCTCAGAAGTCGAAGCGGCCCACGAGGGCGAACAAACGCCGTGGGCAAAAACAACACTTCGAGCGATACGCCAGGACCCCCTCCCTTCCCCGCCCCAAACGAAGATCAAGAGAAGGGACTCGCCGATCGCCTCGTCTGTATGTAATTATTAATCGCGTCCAAGGTTCCCGCAACGTCGCGCTCGGAGAATGCCGGAGGCCGCCTCAGACCTCCGGCTTCTTTCTCGGGGGCCCCCGGATGGAATTTCAGCTTGTCGTAAATTTGGGCCCTTCCGGGGAAGCCTCCTCCTCACCCTTTGCCGAGAAGCAGCCGATCCACGCACAATACACGCATAAATCACGCCGCTCTCCAGCACGAGCTCCGGCCGTAACCCTCGCGTATCCGGATTCCGCTCCTGCGGCCGAGATTTATGCCTGCGTCTATTAATCCGGCGAAAAATACTCGGGCAACATTGATTTCTACTCGCGTCGGGATGCTTCTCTTCTCGCTGCTCCCTCCTCTCTCCCTGGGCACCCGGTCGCGCCATTAGCGCTGCTGGTGCGCCCGAGGAAACCCAAGACACCGCCCTGGGGTGGCCTCCTCCGATCATGCACGTTCGGAGATCCGTTCAACGATTAATTCCACTTAACCGGCCATATGATGAGTCTAAATCGCCGTCTATACAGGCCAGCAAACAAAGTTAGCCACGGGGACCACGGAGACACGCTGATTGATGCCTACAATTGAGACTAGGCTTATCCTCCGTACCATAGGCACGAAACAAATATTAAGCGGTAAACTATTAGTCTCGTATATACCGTAGATCTAATTCGTGACTTTCATGACTATTATTAGGTGTCTTTTTTTGCGTACACGCCCTAAGAAAGTCATTAAAACAAGCAGGTGCGTTGGTAAATTCGTTCACAGATTTACAAGACGAGTGATTATTTCATATAATAGTGAGACACACCCAAATCTTGTTGAGCCATTCAACAAAAAAAGAAAAGTGTAAAATCTTTACAATTATAGGTCAAACGGTTTGACCCGCCGACAATTACATTTGTAAACTGTCCAAATTTGTTTGACAGGTTCATTCGGCGGACATACTAAAAGTTGAGAGACGGACATACTAAACATAGAAGAGGAGGGGAACACGCATACGACATGTTTTGTCGTATGTGCCCAACTTTTGTCTTCCGTCTAGGATCTTAGTAGGTTTAGTAATAACCAGCTCTGCCTTATTACTGTTACTTTAGTTATAATTCAGTAGCTCCCATGCACTTAGGCAAAGATCAACAGGAGGAGATGATGTGAACAGCTTGCGGGTTTAGTCGGCAGTAGCATGTTCGCACATCACACAAAAGTCACAGAGTTCTCTGCAGATAAAACGACATATTTATCTGCGGACACGACTGAAGCATACGTTGCAAGCATATGTTTGCTTCGTGTATGAACATGTCTGAATGCAGTGTTTGTACGACCAATGTGACTCTCATACAAGGAAGAACACACGCCTCGGCAGTGCCTGCACACTGTCTTTTATAGGATGTATTAGTAGGGCATTATGAAAATATTTAACAACATTCTATACGAGTAGTATATACAACTGTGGATTCGGTCCATAGATTTATCCATGGCCTCCGAGATCCCGAAGCGCGCGAACCAACGTTACTAGTAACGTTGGCTCTTTGGGATCTCGGAGGCCATGATTTATCTATCGTGTATCTACTTCTTAAACCAGTTCCTACAGATAATGGGCCACCTCCTTTTTATTCGAAGCCATATATACCGAAATGTATAAGTTTTGAATAGAAGTGGGCATTCTAGCAAGCATCCCGTATCTACCTGCGATGGACAGCGTATTCGTTTTCTAACGTGTTTGTTCGAAAAATCGGGCGTCTCTATTGGAGTCAAACCGTATAGACATACGTGTAAGGGCGGAGTGTATAGATTTTGGAGGGCAAAACTGCGGGCATTCTTTGAGGACATTTTCTATCCACTGTGTGTCCACGTTTCTAAGCAGTTTCTTCGGAGAATCGACCACCTCTTTTTTATCCAAAGGATATAAACTGAAGCGTTATAGAAGGAAGTGTCTAGACTTTGGATAGCGAGACTCTACAGGCGTTCTATAGCAACATTTTTTTCCACAATGTATCCATTTTTTCTAACGAGTTGCTTCGGATAATTGGACACCCCCTTTGGATACATCATATGAACAACAGAAACACAAGATGAAATGGACTCCTGGATACAAATATCAAAAGTTTATACCTTATTGTTTAAAAAAAAAAAACCCATTTATTTGTGTGCGCGTGACTGTCGGAACACGCAACTGTTTTTTTGTTTTTTTGTTTTTTTATGCGAAGTAGGTTATTTTGTTTACGTGATGGAACCTTTTCTCACCTTTCTGGAGAACTCGAAAGGGTACAGAAGTGCAACTGAAGAAAACATTCTAAAGCTCCGGCAGCGTTCTTTGCTTAATTCATGTATTTAATTTCACGCGTTCAATAACTTGACGAGAAAGGATAATAGATAAGCCGGGGTCCCACTGCTCGTACATCAAGAAAAGGCGTGTGGCGAGATTTGTACTTTCAGTAAAGTTGTGTTTTAAAGTCGTGATCGTCCAAGACGGCGTACTGCATCTTTTTCTTCTTCTTTTTTTTTCATTCATTCTGCCCGGCGAGCCTATCCTGACAAAATAAAAGTTAATAAAGCTTGAGCCCATAGAAAACTCTGTGCATTTTCTGCTACGCCAGTGAGTGACAGCGCGTCCCCTTCGTTTTAAGGCGCGTTCCCACCGGCGATGCGATCAAGTCGCGCGATAACTTTCATCGCAAAAGCGACCATCGCGGGCAAAAAAGCGACGCGATTTGAGCAGTCGCTTCCTGACCCGACTTTCTGCGATGCGATATAGTCGCGGAGCGGCTGAGCCAATCAACGGCGTTCGGAGCGAGAGTTCGCACTCGCCTACGAAGGCGTTGGACTCGCTCATCGCGCACGCCGGTGTGACCATCGAATTTTTTTTGCGATGCGATCTAGTCGCATCGCGCGACTGCTTACATCGCCGGTGGGAATGCGCGCTTTAGAGATACCGCGGAAACGGCTCTCCTGCTGACGACCTGCTGCGCTTCGTACCGGCATATGGGACCAGTCCCATGCTATTGCTGTAGCGCTGTAGCGCAACTTATCTCATTGAATTTCGCTCAGCTGCGATGTGTCCATGGCTATCGCGGTGATGAGAGGCGCCGATTCAGAAAATATGTCCATGGCATCGGCGCCATTAGCGCAGTAAAAACCCCGTGGTAAAACCTACCGGCACACCGCCAGCGCGCCGCTAACGCTCCCATTCTCCTACTGCCGAGAGAACTTCCGGTTCCGGTGACAGCGCACGTCAAGACCGTCAAAATTACGCCGCGGCTGGTTTTTCGGTGAGTTGGAGAGGAAGAAAAACTCGATATTTCAATAATTATATTCGTGTAGAAGTTAATAAACTGAAAAGAAAACGGATGTATGTTCGGCGTTCAGTGAACATTGAAGGTGTAATGTGAAAGTTATTTGGAAAAAGTAAAAACGTCATTTCATGGTACCTTTAAAGATGAGTCGGAACCGCATTTAGCACCTGGTTTGGTGGAATAATTGACGGGAAGGGAATCACGATAGGAAACACGGCACTTACTCATGAAATTATTTTTCCTTTACAGCTGGACAACGAAACAGAGTTGGGATTTATTGTGGCTGATACTACAGCATCCTGCATTAACACGCCTTCAGCACGCACATAACGCGCAACAACAGGTCCGAGTGTGGAGCCATCAGGCTCGCTTGAGATGCGCCCAAAAATGGGATAATAGAAAGGAAAACGGAGATAAATGCAAGCATCGCGGGAAACATTTTTATAATATTGTTGGTAATTTTCAAAGAATAGTGACGGACCACATCTGAAAATTATACGAGAGACGTTTTATTCCGTGTCACAAGAAGTGTGAAACTAAGTGAACGTCACCTAGGCCATCCGAGATTAAATGGCTATGCATCCTATTCCGCCTAAATCCTAATACTCCTCGAGCGATGAACATGTTTAGGAAGAAATTATCGGTCTACAAAGTGCAGGTTTCACGGCATTTTATTCTTGAACGCATTGAACATTTTTTCCCAGCTTGCATTTGACTGCTTAATTTATAACTAAGTCACAGTAAATCAAAATAAAAATCATTTCAAAGACGCGAGAAAAATAATTCCCTGATAAATCGAAAGAGTAAGAGAAATCTAAACACACTAACCTTTTTCCCGAAACAAAATGTATATTCCACGGATCACTACTTCTTTTGATAGTCAAGGATGACCCCACGTTTCCGCGTCGTGGCATTGGCGCTCACTGTGTCATCTGCAGCTATGGGCTTGCATTGCTTGGGGCTCTTAGAGAAGTACTTTTGCTTTCTGTATTTAATACAGTTGGAATTGGAATATCCTTTCGTCGAAGTGGCTTTCTGTTTTGATATGTTGATAACTATATCTGCATTCAAGAAAAACAAAAAGACCGTAAAACATTTTAATTTTTAAAGTTTCTTTACATGAGTAGGCAGTAATCACAATCAATAACATATAAACACACTCGGTTCAATGAGGTGTCAACTAGTGGCAACCGACACATAAAACACAGTCAAGCAAGAGCCATTTGAACAAACGCTAAAAATAATCCGTTGTCTCGAATGGTTCCTTCCGATTTAGCCGAGTCCGCGGCACTCGAAGGGACCTCGGCGGACCAGGAAAAAGAGAGAGTAGAACATGTTGAAAATCTCGATAACCTCGGTATGACATGAACACGGACCTATTTAATTAATGACGTTTGCCCACGTGATACACAACATTCCTCAGGTCCGCGGACTTCTCCTCGAACACACTCCTGTAGGTCCGCCGACCAGCCCTTGAGATCAACATGTTTTTTTTTTTTTTTGCTTGGAGCATGGCGGATTTCGAATTGCAGAAAACATGACGTCACCGATTTCGTAGGAACTTGCCGGGGACAAGTCCGTGGTGTGAATACATTTTGAAGGTGCAAAATACTGAGAGCCCGGATTAATCTACTCGGCCATCGCAGGATTTTCAGCCGATAGCAAACGTATTGTCGCGATGCTTAAATCAACTTCATGGTCCGCGAAGTAGTATCATACTGCAAGTTAGC
The DNA here is from genome assembly GCA_037355805.1 of Ixodes ricinus. NCBI lineage: Eukaryota > Metazoa > Arthropoda > Arachnida > Ixodida > Ixodidae > Ixodes > Ixodes ricinus. Next base: position 266,122 of record JAZHYW010049537.1, on the reverse strand, counting down.
CGCATTTCGTGAGAGTGCGTGCATACACCGCTGGGTAAAGGATCATATTCGGCAACGCCCTCTTCCTCCTGCCGTCGAGGATCATAGTGTCCGTGCACTTGAAGTCTAAAGCGGAATCTGACCGGCCGGCTCAACTTCGGGGTCTCCCTGCCGAAGCGTACACAACACGAGAGCGGGCCGGCGCGGCGTCCGTCAGGTGCCTGCTGCCGGAGGCTCGGCCAGTACCAGTTCGCGTGCCGACGCGAAGGAGGAACCGGAACCTCGCATCGAATTCGGAGCCCTTCCTCATTAGGCTGCTTGGCAAAGGCCACGTAATGCCTTCATCTGGAGTCCCCATCGCCCGGTGCCCGCGTCGGCAGCAACAGCGCTCCCACCTCGGCGCCGCCGACTGCCCCTCGGAGATGGGTACCTGCCGGCGGGCCTGCCTTTCCCCGCCGCGCTCAAAAGTCGCACCTCGTGGCGTTCACAGCCCTCTGGGGGGTTCTCCGGCAGTGCGAAGGGGAGGAAAAAAGGTGGCAATAGAAATTAGCCGATGAAAGTGAAGAGCAGGGCGAGTGCATGCGTCCCCCCCTTAATTGTCGGCCATAAATCGTGCGGCCGCGGACGTGAAGCGCCTCTGCCCTGTAATTAGGCACCGCCGGTCGCCCGCCGACCAGCGCTGGCAGGCCGCCCCGGAGACTGCAGCGTGGCGAAGACCGGCCGGCGCACGGGCGAGGCGCCGGCCACCGCGGCCCACCGGCCACCGCGTCGCCGCCGCCGCCGCTGCATGTGCCCCGGTCGGCAGGCATCGGTGTGCTCCGATCCGCCGCTTGGCACCTCGTCCCGTCATGGCCACTTCGGCCTGCAGGCCGTACAGCAAAAGGGGACCGTGATTCATTTGCCTGCCCTGCCGCGTCTGCATGCCGCCTCGGCTCTTCGCCTCGCTGCCACTCTGCAGGCCGCTCTTTCAGGCAGTCGGAAACCGACTCCACAAAAGGGCGTGTGCGATGCTTCTTCGAAATAGCTTCGCTTTTTGCTTTCGCCAGTCAGGCGCAGAGTACCTTTCGCTTACGAGTTCTGTCGGCAGGTTGCGGGCTGCAGAGAGGGCGACCCGTAGGTGATGACTCAAGAAAGCTGAGGTACACCGGAGGAGACCGCATGAGCTTGGAAACTAGAAACAAAAAATATAACGTGCGAACACAAACTTTATTTTAGGGAAATACAACTTGTAAGATACGTGAACTGGTATGTCTTTTTATTACGCAAAGATGCCGCTTGCTCAGATGGTGCTTTAACGATTGTTGTTTGCCTACATGCATAGCCTCCATGAAACTTCATGCTTGGACTTATAGTTTTGAAAACGCTTACCTAAAGAGTTTGTTTCCAAGATATATTTGTCTACCAGCACGTGCTACCTTCGTGCTTAATTTTAATCCACTAAAATTATATATCACTATTACCGACACGTTCGTCAAGATCCTGAGGGCTCAAAACAATTGGGTTATGTCCGAAGGATACGTGTCCCGTCGAGAACATCATCCAGCGTGTGAAGCGAGAAGAATCAACGCCATGGCATCTGCCCTGGTTTAGACCCGTTTAACTTAATTATACACAGCTACAGGTCACCACTACACTACATCCCTTTCACACGTCGACAGGCAGGTATGGGAGGGCAAGTGGTCATTGACGTAAACCGTCGACGTAGTTTTTGACACGTGATTGACGCTATGTCGTAAAGCCATATCACGCGCTTGGTTATAGTGCAACCTTAAACTACTTTGCGCAACTTCCACGTTAATCCCGTTAATTATATATCACTCCCTCCGAAATGAGTCCCGAGGTACTACGTGTAGCTTGCAGCATATTTTTCTCCCTTAGACACGCTGCGAGTGAAGCGTCATTAAGAAAGAAACGCGTTTTGGAGAAATAAATTAACCTCGGATTTTTTCTTCTCTGTTAACAAAACGTGTGGATGAATTCCTCAGTTATTGTAGTGATTTCTGAAAGTAACCTAGGTGACACTAAACACTCAGCCTTTCAATCAATATAGAAAACACTCCAACGTGTTTAATTATATTGCTTCAGTAATTTATAAGTCTTCACACAAGGATCGTTCAATTTTGAGACTAGATAAGCATTTGATCACCCAGTTGTATACAGACGGTTGACCTCAAATTGGCTCACGCAGTACATTGTGCAGATCAGAATGTTTTAGGTATTACCATACGCACGATGTTTCATGAGTCGCAGAAGATTCCTTAACAGTTAAAATGCCCTTCGTTGCAGAATCCAGCAGAACAACAAGTGTTTGATGCCATCATGCAATTTGTACCATGAGCGAAAGTGGCAAGTGAAATTCAACCTTCGGACAATTGGTTATACCGGTGAATAACAGTAGCCAGTATCGATCCGCAGTGACAATTAAATTTCGTTACTGTCTGTTCTACGAAAATAAGGTTCGCGACTTATCTCGGAACTACTTAATAAGATACTGCAAAATATTTCGAGCTCACACCCGATGAAATACCGGTACAGCACCAGAAGCCGATGCAGCAACCAGGCAGAAACAGTACTAAACTACGCACTCTGAGTGGCGAAAGCTCTAGACAGTAACCGCAAATCAAACGTCACATGATGCGCAGATATTTGCGGAGAGTCGAAGGAAAGTGATATGGCTCTTCGAAAATAAATGAATGCTTCCGAATGAAAGATTAATGCTTCCGAACGTTGCCAGAAAACTTTGGCAAGCTTTTTTATTCTTTTTCTTTATGCAATGTCAGCACTGTCAGCAATTACGCAGAACCAACGGACCATCTGCCGCGCATTACAGCAAGAAATCTTCGCTGAACAATTGCTCGGGAACATTGCCGATCTTCCGATAACGAAGTCAACGAAGCGAAGTGCCGGCTTCACTTATTATTTTAGGTGTTGTTTTTCAAAAATAAAATACGGGCTCAAGGTACTCTTGTAAAAAGTCAAATTCTTGAGCTTCTTGAAGTCAATCAAATTACTTGTTATGACTAAATCATACTTAGGCATGTTAGGCTTGTTCTGTATCACGTTAGGACGTGACGTCATAAGGTATAAACTAGGGCTGGGCAATTGATCGATTAACCTTCCGATTAAAGCCTTAATCGATTAATCGGAAGGTTTCTTTCTCTTGATTAAATGACCAAAAAAAGAGATTGGAGATGTTGCAGCCAACATCTCCAATTTCTTTTTTCGTCGTTTAATAAAGGAAAGAAAAAGAAACCTTCCGATTAATCGATTAAGGCTTTAATCGCGATCAAATTGTTTAACCGGTTAATCGGTTTTTTAATCGGTACTCAAAAGAAGTCCGTTCCCAGCCAGGTGCTATGAGCAAGGTTCGATTCTCGCGCTCGCGAAGCGTCACGTGTCCGAGGATATACATTACAGTTCTGCCGATGCCAGACTAACAAGCCGGCCCGCAATCCGATCCCGCGTGACCGCGAAACTTTACGTGTTGAGGATCTATTACAAATCCTGCCTAGGCAAGACAAACAAGCAGAAAAAGAAGCTGGGAAGCTAACAACGCCATGGTTACTTCTTCCAGTATTCGGCACGTAAGACTCGTACGAGTTCACGAGTATGAAAGGCAATCTCGCTCGAAAGTTTGGGTTTGAAGTAAACTCCAGCGGTGAAGTTCTTAACTCGAAGGAAGTCCACTGCATCATCTGAAAAAAGCCGTTTTCGTACAGTGGAAGCGTAAGTTTGCTTTAGTATCGCCTACAGGCGAAGCACCCATGGAGCTGCAGCAAGGACCATCCGGCAAAACGCATACAACAATCAACGCCTTCTCATCGAGGTTCCTTTCTCTGAAAAAAGAAAAAGCATCGCCCAAGCTCTGACTTCTTGTCTTTCTGTCGGAGAATGTGGACAAACCTCTTTGCCTTCGGAGCTGGAGCAAAAATATGTGAGTCTTTGAATCGTTTTACTATGTGTATCCTCAATTGTAAATGTCCTTTGCGCCGTGTAACAGAGAGTCAAATAAGTCTTCAAAGGCAAGACGAGTTGTTGCATTTTCTTAAACATATTATTTATAAAAATCAAAGCAACCGATTAATGGATTAATTAATCGATTAAAGGGTGGCGATTAATCGGGTTAAAATTTTTAATCGACGCCCAGCCCTAGTATAAAAGTAAGTAGCTGAAAAAGAAATAAAGCTTAAAGTGTGAAATTAATTAATTGAACTACAAACTAATCAAATAATGCATCAGTCACCGACTAACATTTAAATCTAGGGTTGGGAACTTGATCGATTAACCTTGCGATTAACCAATTGGTGATTTAATCGCGATTAATTTTTTAACCGGTTAATTGGTTCAGTTTCGATATACTGTAAGCGACTTCTTTTTCGCGGGCTCAATATTTCGCGATTTAGGTCAAAGCAGAAGTTTTGAAATAATAATATATATGTATATAAAAAAGTAAAAATTCAACGCTTTCATTACGCAGACGTGGACGAGCAAACCTGTATGAAGGCAAACTTTAAGTGAAATTTTGACCTAAAGTGAAATGCAGAGGCGATTTTTGTAACTCAGAACAAGTCATGGGAGAAGGTTAACTTATACGTGTCCCAGTCACTTCAACGAGCTGTCCGTTTGGCTCAACAGGGGCTATTGTGAACGATCAAAGGAGTTGGCTATTGCCGGAAAATATCAACAAGCTTTCTTGCCTCTGCGGCTGAAGTAATACTTTGTGAGTGTGGGTGTCGTTTGACTGCTCTCAACTACACATCATGGTTAATTTAAAAATCCGAAATTGTACGTACATTGCGCCATTTATCACATATTCATGCAACAAAGGCAAAACATCTAATTTTTACCTTTTTTTAATTATTATGCATGTGAAATAACTAACCCAATTAATCGATTAAAAGGTTGCGACTAATCGGGTAAAATATTTTAATCGACGCCTAGCCCTAGTTTTAACCTATTAATACATCGAAAGTGTACTTTCCTATGGGGTTCTCACAGGCTTATCTTTGTTACCGTCAAACTCAACATCATGCTACTCTGCCGGTGAGGCCCTACTACTCCCTAATATCATGTCTTCAAAGCCCATAAAGTTCACGACATTTTTAGTTTAAGGGATGCTGAACCGAAATCTGGATTCCACAAAACACGTGGCAGAAGCGTGCAGCGGGATGTACAAACACCAAAACTCACTCATACAGCGATATCTCGAACGGATGACCGTGTTTTTCAAAAAAAGGAGGCGCATTCGACAGAAATGTTAACGTCATGTTTTTGCGAGAAGGAGGGGAACGGCCTCGCGTCTTCTCCCCTCACCGTCTTGAGGGGGCGAAGCGAAGAGAGGAGGAGTCGAGATATCTTACGTCACGCGCCTCGCCGCCTGGTCCAATCTCGACCTCTTTTTCTCAAAATACGGCTGTCCATTCGAGATATCGCCTTACGAGTAGTGTTGTAGGGATTGTAGCGTCCCGCCTACATCTCCTGCATTGTTTTTTTAATCCAATTTCTGTTCACGTCCTTAAGTTCCACGCCTCAATATCTTTTTAGGTAAATCACACTTTACAATTACTTATATAGTACTTAGTAGTTGTCTACTTAGCATCAGTAAAAATGTGTACACATTTCTTTTTGTCCTCTTCTTTACTACTGCCATCACCTCGTGGCATTTGAATGAATACCAAACAAACCAACAGAGTTAAATGAAATGACTTCGTTAAGACGTATACTGTTCTGACATCGCTATAGAGCCATACTAATTCCAAAAAAATTCTGTTTCCCAAAATGGCTAATGTTGTATTTATTATTTGGCAATAGTTTGCCAGTTCGTACAGTCCCCACCATTAGACCGACAAACCAATTCATTTATCGATTAAGACGAAAAGCAGCAATTTATAATAGTTGTTAACAATGACTAATATACGCAATTGCTAATATACCTCGAGAGCCGTATAGTGAAAGAAAATTCGGAACGTTACTTATTTTTCCCTTCTCAGGCTGGCTCGTCCATTTGCACTTGTGTGTGATGATAGACTGCCTTGCTTGTGACCACCTTAAAAACGAGAGGACACGGTGGCGCCATCTATCGAGTACCCCGAAACACCTCAGATCCGCGTATGACTAGACTGAAGGTTTTGCATTTACGAGATCAAATCTATAGCACTATCTATAAGAAATTGTCGCTTATAACATCGTCGGTTGTAAGAACTACTTCTAACAGCGTATAAACTATGCCCATAACGTTTTTTTTTTTTTTTTTAGGTGACAACGAGCATAAAAAGGGTAAGACTAACGAATAAGACATTGTGTCCGAACGTTAAGCGTGCCCGTGTTCCTCGCAGAAGCAGCCTCCGATGCCTTTCGAAGTCGCGAAAGATACATTGGCGCTGTCATGAGCGAAACGAGCAGAGCCCGTCTCCCGGCGTCATGCTTCGTGGTGGCAGAGATGGTGGGTGATGATGTCACTGCCGCGCCGAGCGAATTGACGAGCGACGTCCTCCCTGACAGTCAGCTGAGGACACCTACTTGCGGGCAGCGTTTAAATTATCATATTAGCCCTAAGCGAAAGCAAAATGGAAAGCCGTACCTTTTTGTTATTATTATTTTTTTTTTTTTTCAGTTCGCGTAACCTGGTAGGAAGAACATTCGGAAATAAAGCGGAATGTCCGGTTTACAGACGTTTTGCAATCGACATACGAGAGACTTTAGGGAGAATGTGTCAAGTACAAGCTGCTTTCGGAGGCCAGATGCAAATCTCACACTTTGTATTGAAAGTGCGCTCGAGAAAAAAAAAAAAGAAAAGAAAGAGAAACGTATAAATTTCGACGTCTTTGTTTTTATTTTCGTTTGAGCGAACCAAAGCAAAACTTGTTTGGGCAGAAAGACAAAGAAGAAAGCGGACAGTAAGTAGCGAAGGAGTCCATATAAAACGAGGAAACGAGCACGCGACAGCGGACAGAGGAACAAAAATTCCATCACTATTGGCTTTGTCCCAAGGCCCCCACAACTCAGACACGTCAATAAAGATACGCTGGCTGCCACCCGCGCGGCAGCCAGCGAGAGGGGGTTCTGCGACGGCGGGGTAACACCGAGGCCTGCAAGGCACCGCACAAAATCGACAAACGAAAGGGTCGGGCCACTCGGCAGGAGCCTTGTTGAGACGAGCGCACAATCTGCTGCCAATCTGGAAGGAACGGCAGACCAGCCTGCCAGGCCGCCATTCTCGCGTACTGGCGTCGATACAACCATTACGAGCTGCCAGAGGAACCGCGCCACTGGAGCTGCGGTGCGCCTTTGCCCGGGTCGGCGCCCGGAGCTCGCCTCATCCGCAGTACGCGGGGACGTCGCGACCACAGCGAGGGCGCTGCACGCGCGTTATGGCTGTCTGGCGACGTCGCGGAGCACCAGTCATAAGTCAGAGGTGTATCATGTCGCTAAACTGGAACCGTGATAAGAGATAATAACCAAAAATCAACGCAAGTACGTTGTTTTCACGAACCTGATGCTCCTGAATTAAACTCTGCCTCAACCTCATTATTCACCAAGATCTTCTCTTCGTCAGGTCGCGATAATAGACCTTTTGCGAAAATCAAACAAGGCCACGGGAGGAAAAGTGCAGGAATCATGGGAATGTCCTGTAGCGCTCCTCCTTGCCTCCGCAGCATCTACCACGTGACACTGAAGAGAGCAAGAAAGAGATGAAGCTTGCTAAAAGGTGTGTTTGGGCTAGTTAGTTGGTGAACATCTTGGTTTAAAACAGCGCGACAAGATAAGACAATGAGAAAGAAAAGACGAGACAGACGACAGCGCTGACTATCAACTGAAAGTTTATTTCCACCGCTCCCAGTATATATGCACATGGGCAACATCCAAATAAGCAGAGTGCGAAAGAAGAAAACACAAAAATACCTTCAGTCTCAGCATCTTATTGGTTGGATTTTACAGTGCATGCTGTGTCAGTCATAGTCGGTCCCTAACATTCACCAGTAAACTAACTCGAGAGATAATAGAAGCTTGCGAAATAAGCATATTCAAAGTTAATGTGTCAGCATGTCCTCCGTTGGCCTGTCCGATAAAGAAATTTGCTTCTTTACTGGTACATGCTAAGAGAGCGACTATGACTGACGCAGCACTGTATAATCCAACTAATAAAAAATCAGCAGAACCCATCCTTTGGGAATGATTATCTACGTTAATGCGAATAGCATCAAACGGTGCGGAGTTATGCGCGTTCGTCAGGTGGCTGGCACACTCTAGATACGCCAGCCCACTCTTGAGGCGATTCTAAATTTGTTGACACTTTCACAGCCCTGCGCACGATCTCCGCAGCCCAGCACGTGCGTTTGTGTCACTTAGGAAGGCGAGCAAAGCACGCGCCATACGCACAAACACTCAAAATGGTACCGACCAGACTTTCTGGCGTCTCAGCTAGTCTCAACCAACGGTACTTTAAACGGTTGTTTATATCTTTACCATAGGACGCGCTTTACAGCGCTGTTACAGCTCGGTGCGCGCGCGTTCCATGCACGAGGGCTCATTCCGCTCTCGTGAGGCTGAGCACGGCCGCTACATCACCCTCTCCCGCGCTCGGGAGAGGGTGATGCTAGCGGCCGTGCTCAGCCTCACGAGAGCGGAATGAGCCCTCGTGCATGGAACGCGCGCGCACTGGTAGCTGTGACAGCGCTGTAAAGCGCGTCCTATGGTAAAGGTATAAACAACCGTTTAGAGTGCGTTGAATGACTGCCTTCATAGCTCTGTGGTTAGCGCGTCTGCCTGCCGATCAAAGGGTCAACGGTTCGAATCCCAGCCGGCGCCGGTGTTTTTTATTTATTTATCGACCCGCGGCGTAAGAGGTTAGATAGCCAGATAGATAGATACATAGATAGACGAAAAGTGCGTGAAGTAGCCAAAGAATGCTATTCGCATTAAAAATGCTGTGACTGTGTACTTACTTTTGTGGGTTTTTTTTCTTTCGCACTTTGTTTATTTGGCTGTTGTCCATGGATGTGCAGATATACTGGGAGCGGTGGAAATAAACTTTCAGTTGATAGTCAGCGCTGTTGCCTGTCTCCTCTTTACTTTGTCTTCGTCCTTGTCTTGTCGCGCTGTTTTAAACCAAGAAGAAAGAGACAAACGATAGCGCAATAGCGCGCCTGCCCTCACCCGCTCGCCTGCGTTGCCTCCAACGTCGCCTCCGTCGTCTGCCACAGCTGGGTTCTACCTATGTGCAGTACAGGCAGTTCCCGGCATTCCTTTCGGAGCGGAGGAGGGTGCTGTAAGCTTCGCAAAGAGGTCTATTCACGTGTCGCTTGTTGCGCGGGTAAGTACAACCGCGAGCTATTTCAGGTTTCGGTCAACGTCTTCACCCGCATAAATGGTCTGCGTGGTAAGTTTGGAAAACGTTATTCTCCCGGACAACGTAGTGATGCGCATTAACAGGTCGGTGCTTTGATTTAGGTCGGACGTTTTGACTGCCAAAATCTAAGACCGTCGTCAAAATAAGCTCTTAGGAAAATACTTCGGTTTGAAGTTGGGTTACTGGAGCAAACATTTCCGCGGCTTATGTACCTTTGTGTGTGTGTGTGTGTGTGCGTGTGTGTGTGCGGGTGGGCTTGTGTGCGCGAGCGTGTGCGGTCGCGGAATGGTGGTTGTCGTGCGTTTTGTATGTTTTGTGTGTATTTGGGTGGTTTGTGGGTGGTGTGGCGCATCGTATGCACGTGGCGCGTTCTTGCGATCGACGGTAATTATTATCGCGTTCATAAAATATATTTTAGTATGAATAATTTGAAGAAGCAACATCCAGGCACTTCACAGATGAGCCGCGGTCGATGAGCACAGTGATTCCAACCTTTCCCCCTCTCAACCCTCACTCTAGATTAAAATTAAACAATGTTGGGATGCAGGCGGCACTCCTTTCCTATTAAAAGTAGCTTCTTCGGCACAGAAAATTACGTGCAGGAAAAAAAAAGAGCATAGAAAACACGACACAAAATAAAATAATTCGTGCGAATATCGCTCTTTTCGTATAATATCCGCGCCTTCCGTCAACATCGTCGTGGCATCGTCGATTGAACGGGCTTTCCCTTTTCATACGGTGTGGTCCGACTCCTAGAGTCACGGACAGTTTAAGAAATGCGTAGGACGTGGCGAGTCCCGAGCATCTCATTATCGCTCCGCAGCCAATCAGATTGCTGCATTAGACGCTAAGGACAGCCCTAAACGATTCCCGCCTAAGTTAAGAAGCGTGAACGTAGCAAGCCACGGCCTGCCTTTCTTAAAGATGTCAGTGACTACATGTCGTATCTCCATGGCCCACTTCGTTGCATTGATAACTGAATTTAATCTTACAAGGTTGATTTATTTACTGCTTTTGGAGATTACCGAAAGAAATGTCAACCATAAATGCGCTCAAATTCACAACCACAATCTTAATTAACTTTTTTTTTTTAAGTGGGTGGGGGTAGGTTAAGAAACGATATAGACAATCTAAGTGCCCTGACTGATTAGTAAACACCCGATCTTTCAAGAAGAAAAAGATACGTAGGGAGTTTCACTCTACGTGAAGCAGCCGCCCAATGTAATTGCTCGGATGTTTGGCTGGTTCTGTCATCACGACGCTTCGTGCGCGCGTTGTTACTTTGCATATTACGAGCACAAACTGTTTTTTTTTTTTAGGAATAACCAATTTGCAAACCAAGTTCCTCATTTTTTTTTTTTTTTTTTAGCTATGCTGTTTTTGCTCGGTTGCTTATTCATGCCTTCTCGAACTCTCTGAATGACGATTAAAGAACAGAACACACGTCATTTACTTCGTGAAGAATATAATTTGTTGGAAGCAATCTCGCAACCAACCCGCCGTTTTCACGTAACATTGAATAGATGCGATTTAACGTAAAATCCAATAGAATGCAATACTTTCTCTTGCATGCAGAACACAATACTTACCAATGAGTCCGCCCTTTCTCTCTGCTCTATCATTGAATAAAGATTCAAGCGCTTTGCGAAAACAGATTCTCGGGCGACATTTCGCTCCAAGTATGCAAATCGGATTGTCTGCACTGCCCAGAGGCTACCTGGCCGAGGACAACCCGCATTCATGTGGCCGAATGGCTTCTAGGTTACGCCATTGCCTAACCTAACATCCTTTCACGGGTGAGTCCGATCGATTCTACGCGCGCTCGTGTTATGGAAGCGTTGTTCAAGACGACAAGCTTGCTCTTGCAGCTCAAGCTCCGCTCCCAGTTGCGGCGATAACATGTTAAAGGGAGCTCTTAGAACACCGCATGGGCATTGCGTTAGGAAATGGCAAGCATGTTTTCAATTCAATTCACTTTCTATTCGATCGAATCAAGAATTTATTCCCATATTCTAGAACCGGCTTGTTCTGAGTCACGGAATGAACAGGATGTACGATGACTGAAACACAATTATGAACTATATACATTACAAATGCTGCATTGAAACATACACATACATCGAGCAATTATAAGAACTTACACAATGAGAGATTTATTGATAAGGAATAATGTACACTAAATTACGGTAATACAGTAATAACGAACATCATGCTAAGCGTTTAAGAATAAAAAAATGAAAGACGTTTACAATCTACTGTAACGCCGATTTAGAGCGCAGCTCTGAGGAGGAGAAAAGGAGGGTACTGAGGGGAGGGTATGCCCTCCTCCTCATCCGTACCCTCCCCTCCTCCTTCTTTCAAACGCGAAACGCGCTTCGTCAAGCGACGTTTCGGCGCAGTGCATTATGGGACGTTTCCTATAATGCACCGCGCGGTTACACCGAGGCCGACGCCGCCTGCCGGAAACGGGCGCCTAAGAGCTGGCGCTCTAAAAGACGCTTACTTTTTGCCTCAATATATTGGTTAATAATTGGCCGTTATTTTAGTGTCATTCAAGAACTCACATTCAAAACTAAAGTGCGCCTTTTCTTTTTTTTTTTTTTAAGATAGGCCAAGGAGTTAAAGCTTTGACCAAGAAAATTGGCTACTGTCCTGTCTACTTAGCCCAACCCGTAATCGACATCGCCACCGATTGTATGTAGGGCAGTGCATAATGATGGTTCAACATCTTCCATGGGATGGCCGCATATGGAACTCGGTGTTTCCACCTGGCGAATCCGGTAGAGAAAACTGCCAGTGTACGCGACTTTAATTTGGAGGCGGTGAACTAAGGTATCGAAAAGTCTGGTCAAATGAGTATGTTCTGGCCTACTGCGCAGCGAAGAGTCGTATCAACCAAGTGAAGTAGGTTGTCTTTGGGGGTGCGCGGTCCAGCCACGTTCCTCCCTAGCATATGTTAATTTGTTTTTCTTTTGCTTACTTTTAATGATCGCAAATTGATTTTGGTGCCGTATTCTTGTTTTAGCGTATGCCGTTACTTTTTCATGGAACACAAATATAAGCACACTGTCGCCGTTCCTGGGGGCTAAAGATAATAAGTGCTGCTGCGACTCTACACAGGAGTTAGACGTACGAAGGAAGGATAAAATCGCAGCAATACGGTTTTCGTGAAACTTTTTTATTACTTATTATGTCAGCCTGGTGCGTATTTTTAAGTAAAATCGCCGGATAATTGTTCGTGTTTACATATTTTTTAATATATTGGTGTATCTAGTGATCTGTTTCGGACGAATGCTAGAAAATGGCAATTATCAGTAAAAATATCTCATGAAAGAAATATGAAGAGTTCAGTCTAAGACTCAAGTCTATGATTTAAGGGGGAAAAAACGCTCCTACATAGATAAAAAAAGTCGTATTTTCCGCCCACAATGGGCGAAGAAACGAAAGCGATAGCTGTAGCACGGTTTCGCAATGCGGGTGGAATGGTGCCGCCATGTACCTGAGGGCGGAGGTGCGACGTGGTTAATTTTCATAGCCGTCGTGGTTGGCGTCGTGGATTCCACTGACGGCCGCCACCAGTGCTCCGTGATCCGTGAAGTAAGTGGGTAAGCGCGATGGAAGTTTCTAAAACCATCCAACATTACGCGTAGCAACTGGATACTGCCAAAGTGGGGTTTCGCATAACGCGAGTAATGTTTGAAAACAAGTCTTTCAAGCAGACGACACGAAGATTCTCCCTTTGTCGCTCCATTCTTGGCGGGACGCCAGGTCTGCCCCCTTCACTTTCTTCGCGCGACACGACCAACGGGAAGTTCGGACTTCCTCTCCTCGTGCCAAGAGGGAGAGAAGAAAAGTTTTATTTTCTTTTTCGCGCGCGCGGCGACGACAGCACACAAGGTCGAAATCTCTCCAAAGTGTCACCCGTAAAACTATCGCTTTAAAAGTTCCAGAAATCAGTGGTTTTCGGATTTAACCGATAGTGTATTTCTGTGTTTATCTGTGTGTTTTTTTATGTTTTTTTTTACATGGACGGATGTTTATCGATGTTTTTCGTCCAAAACCGGAAAGTCTACGACCTAGTTATGATCTAGAACTCCGTGCTTCGAGTTCTGGATCCGTGCGCGGCAGTGTGCTTACTCCGTGACATACCGACCTATCTCTGCAGTGGCCGACAAATGCGCGAAAGCACGCACACACAGACCACACAAACACAGACGCGCACACACACACACTCACAGTATTGAAAGTTAACAAAATAAGTTATGGTCCTCTTTTGAAGATACATGGTGGTAAAAACGCAGTCAGAATGAATCAGGTCGCTCAGTTCCAATGACCTAGCTTAATGTCCCCGCCAGTGCGTGTGGGGCAAGATTGTTTCCGGCGTTAACAGTGTCTAAGGTTACAAGGGAGCTCTTCAACAACCCCAATAGCCCATTATTTAAGCTAGATTATTATATACACTTGCAGAAGTCACATGAAGCCGTCCGTCGTCATACGGCTTGTATAGACCTTTCCAGCGGCAGTCTCGAACGAAGCGACTTACAGCGCGCGTCCCTGGTTTTGAGAGGGTACGTCAGTGTTGCCCGACTGCGCTGAGCTGTGGGTTTCCTAGTCAGTGGGCTGTGGCAGCCTGCGTAGGCGGACTTCCGGACGTTGGTGGAGGCTAAATTGCCGCGTTCTATTTTTTATTTTGTGTTCTATGGCTAATAGAATTTCTCGGGGTTTTCAAGAATGCATTGTACTATTTTTGGGAACAAAAACAAAGAAATCAAAGCTGTTTTGGTGAGTCCGTGCGCAACAGAACACATGCATCTGGAATGTTTGTTTCATATTATGTTGATCTCTTTACGGCACCATACACTAAGCCGTGTCAATCTACAAAGGCCTTAACCGTCGAAAATATTAGACTACACAGGATATCCGAACTGCATGGATGTTCCCCTCCCACAACATGAAATTCAACGAGTCTCATCAATCGAACAACATATATTGTACGTACCCCACGGTGCCACGTTATCCGAACAGGATTTGAGAAAAAGGTCTCAAATAACACAGCATATCCAATTTACAGTGTCGACGATAGTCACTTCACGACGATCGGACGGAATCCGGCGTGTTTTGGGGCACGTTTTGAAGAGAGCTGCTTTTTTGAAGAGCATCGAAGCAAATGAACGAACGTGTCTATTCCGTCCCCACACCCCAAAGCCGGACCCGACCCTATCAGCAATTTTTTTTTTTTTTTTGCGAAACCCGGAACATAGCCGGGAAGGCTTTTTGGAGATTATTTCAACGGAAATAATCCGTCAAGAATGTCGAACTGCCTGCGTCGCGGGCTGCTTGACGTTCGCTCTCTTCGTTCGCTTCCTGTGGAGGCCGAGCAGGCTACGAGCCCTAGTATTCCCTGGTTCTCACAGTGGAAGATAATACACAAAGGGTAAGCATCCTAAACAGGCAGATAAAGTAAAAACTTCCAAGAAAAGCCGGCGAACTCCGAATGCACAATGCAGGTGGGGAGCCACGCTGACCGGGTTTCCACAGCTCAGGCGGGTGGCAGAAATTTCTGGCTGATAGGGGTCGCTCGGTTCGCAAAATGGCGGCGGCCGGAGAGCTCTTTTGCAGAGCGGCTTCTTGTAAATCCAACTCCAAAGTCCTGGTATTGCACTTGTGTCGCTCATGCGTAATATGCGACAACGTACTTGAGAGCTTCGAACATGTGTTCGGCGATGCGGGATTGACGGTTGCACACTGACTAGTTAATTTTAAAACAATATCTCGTGTGGACGGGAGGTTGCTTCGCAATCTTCCAACTGCATGAGCGGTTGTGTGATGGATGTCTCCTCCGCTGCCGCGAGCTTGCTCCCATAAGCCATCACCGAGCAGTCAGAGCTGTGGCAACGTTGGTCGGTGATTTCCCATTTTTCGACACACCATGCTCCATCCAAGAAATTGTTTGATGTTCCCTCGAAGCTATATACGGGCGCAAGGACGAAGTTCTGCAAGGTACTTCCTTCAGCACTCGCGCGAGGCTGTGGCGACACCGCGACACTGCAGAAAACTCTTAAAATTAAGTATCAGCGCCGCGGTGTTTTGGTGGCGCCCTCTGGTTTCCATTCGTAACGTCACGACCAGGATTTGTCTCGCCATGACGTCACGAGTTGTGACCCTAGCTGCTCATCATCAGTTGCGACGAGAAGTTCGATGGTGTATTTCAATAGCATGGTGAAGTTGGGAGCCATCGCGTTCGTAAACCGACTCCGTCGAAATTGACAGCCTGACAATGTAATTACGCCCTTGTTTGGCCAATCGTGGAAAGATGACCACAGCGACGCTTTTGGTAGCGCACGTCGACTACGCACCATTCCAATATTTACGAGTGCTCAGCCCATGGCGTGCGATTTCCTCAGCCAGCACACGCATGTTCGTCGCTCCGGAAAGCGAGCAAATCACGCGCCATACGCATGAACACCGAAAATGGAACCGGTCAGGAGCCCCTTTTTTTGGAAAGGTCCTTAGACCACAAAAGACCTTTCCAAAAAGAAAAAGAAGGGTTTCTAAGCGATGGCATTTTCAGCGTTCATACGTATGGCGCGTGAAATGCTCGTTTTGTGAAGCGACAAACATGGGCGCGCTCAGCTGAGGAAATTGCACGATAAGCTGTGGATTTGTAAACATTGGAACGATGTTATAGCTGGTATTCAATGGCGCGGCCATAGCCGTGTGCGCTTTGCGGTTGAACGCGTACTGAGACCGTGCGTTCTGACCAGATTCCTTTCGCAGCGTCAAAACTCGTTTCACGGTATAGGCGATCAGTTCACACAGCTCGTAAACCAAAGATGACGCGTGACTACCTCCTATATTGGCGACGTGAGCGATCGAAAGCGTCGCTGTGGTCGGCCCACCACAATTGGCCGAATGCTGACTATGACGTCAGCAAAGGATCTCTCATCGGCGCAAATAAGAGGAATGTAAGAACTTCAATTTTGACGGTGTTGGCAGTGCTGCTTTGAGAGCGCAATTATTTCAGGCTTTCACCATGCTCATTACAAACACCACCGAACTTTTTGGTCACAAGTTAATGACGTCACGAAAGGCAACCAAACGAGGGCGCCACCGAAACATCTCGCCGCTAATAGGCCAAGGCGTTATTTACAAACAAGTCCACACGAGCTGTGGGCACCGCGCGTGCATTGGAGCCCGATAGGCGTGAAGTGGAGCGTCTAGCTGCGCATGCGCACTGCCGATAGCAGCGCCACCGCTTAGGCGTGACGTCAGGGCTGCGTGTTCCTGCATATAAAACTTAATATATATATATATATATATATATATATATATAGCGTCGATACTGCGTGACACATGACACAATCACTCCTCGCTTACTCGTCGAGATATCCAGCAAGATGCACGTTAATCTAACTATACCCACCGCATCGTGCATCCAATCAGACACTCGTTCGAAAATACCGCTCTTTCATCATCGGAAACAGGATGGTGCAACCAACGGGGGATGCCCGATGCAAAAAGGCCGACGTCTCGCTCTGAACGATGAGCACACGCGCGTTGATGCTGATCGCGCGAAGAGGTCACTGTAAAGCGTGCGAGAAACATCAAGCGCTTAATAATCGCAGTGTGCAGATTAGCATCCGAGTTAATCGCGAGTATGTGCAGCGGACCGTAATTATAATGATAACACGAATCGCCCCGAACAACCGAGGACAAAGGCGATTGTACATAAGCAGAAGCCACTTTTCGGCATCAACACAGTCCACGTAACACGACTGACAGATCTGGCGCCATCTCTGGGCCCTCCGTGCAACTATACGGCGAGCCCAGACAGGTTTACGCCGCTCCCTCTCCACACTCGGCACGGCACCTTTGAAACTAGTAGCCCGCCTACGGCTAATGGACGCATTGAAATAAACTTGACAAGCTGCAGGAGAAGACCTGTTATTACAGTAACCTCGCAGTGGCCGCTGCCATCTTAACATGCGCGCCTCTTCGAATGAGAGCCCTGCATTGGAGTATTTCGAAAGCTCCACGACAAAAAATGCTTTCAAAGTGCTTTTTCTTTTCTTTTTCTTTATAAGTTGTTTACGTTATTGACTGCCTCCGCGTGTCTTATTATCGGTAACCAGGATCGAAAGTACGGACGATGGAGGATTTATTTATTTAATTTATTAGCACTGATGACATCAAAGAGCGAAAAGTTATTTAAAAAAAAAAAGAATAAATAAGCTTTCAGATACATATATTAAAAAATAGAGGCACAGTTATTTCCCAGACAAGGCTTTCTGTATTGCGTTACATCAGTCAACAGACGAACGGATTAAAACAGTGACTCATAAAAAATGAAAGAAACGAGCTCACATTCTGGCGAGGCAGTATCGAAAACAAACTCTCCGAACCCTGTTTCACAATGCACCGTTGCGTAATGAAGTAAGCAACGCGACGTTGTTCTACCTTAACGCACCGTTATTGCGTTTTACGAACGAAAACCTTCTAAATTTTCTTACCTAAACCAAGTCGCAGCGAAGATACGAAACAAGAGAGGTTCGCCTGGTCAGCACGAATGGGGGCTTTGAAGCTGGAAACTCGGCGAGAAAGTCGGCGAGATTCTCGTCGAGTGTCCAGCTTAGGGCCCCTGATCACGCATGTTCCACTTCCCAGCGTTACTCCAGGAGCACGCCTCTATGTGAGGCTCATCTCTTTGGGTTTCTTTCGTATCAAAACAGCGAATAGGCGCATTTCAAATTGCAATTCCTGTGTGACGGGTAAATACGAACGTCCGTGAATGCGATCCGATGTTATACAAAGCTCTCTTTGAGCGTGGAAACTACAGAATCTGTTTCATATCTGGAGACCCGCTCACTTGAATGCGCGCAGTTGTGGCACACACCGCGACTTCATTCATTGTGCCCACAACTGTCTTTCTCGCAGTAGCTATTCTAATACTAAAGCTGCTAACGCAGCGGACAACTCTAAAAAGTTAACGTTACTCTCGTACTCACAAAAACACCCTGAGACTGAAGAAAACGGCATGGAAGTCAAAAGCTTTTAAGACGACGCAAATGCAATCAGCCCGGGTGAAACAACCAAAATAACTGATTATGCATGCTTTGCACATTGACATCTGATATTTTGTCTTTGACTCACCAATGCGCATCATTGCGGTTTCAGGCATTTCTGATGTCAGACGAAATACTAAGCAAAGGCCAAAATTAAGGTCATTTTCCACGAGCAGTCGTGTCGCTGAAGACACATATATATAATAGTATTACTGACTTCGCACACACACCCACACGCACGCACGCACGTACATACACACACACACACACACGCGCTGAACTCACAACTCTGTTTTGTATTTCACCTTTGCTTTCTTCTTCGTCTGTTAAGCCAATACACACAAATTGTCCGCATTTATCTCCTTGTGGCCAATACACAGAACCATTAAAAGAAGTTTTCGCAAATATCTCCTTGTGGCCAGGTAAACTAACTATTTTTCTGACAACGCGAGACAGTTGCGAGAATATACAATAGTATGTTTAAGCCAGTCCTTCGGTATTGAAACGTGTATTTTGCAATACGTGAACAGCCATATCGCTCACAAGCGCACACTCCTTGCTAATGCTTTTATTTCTCTTTTCTTTTGCTTTCTTTTTTTTTTTTGGGGGGGGAGGGGGGAAGGGGGGTATGTAGTAATTTTGTTTATTAAATCAGTGCGCTAACGGTTCGCTTCACAAATTGCAATGGTCCCTTGCAGAAGCAACAACACGAAATGTTAATATCATAAAACGTGGTCAGAGGTGGAAAAGAATCGCAGAGGGTTTCTAATGTTTGCATCATGTCAAGTAGCTGGCTTTTACTAATTCACACGTAACATGGTCTGACTCAAGCATATTCAGTTCTAGAATAATGATTGTGTGCATACCATCAAGGACTGCTATATATATATAGTAACTGATAGCATAAGAAGCACAGGGCATGGCGAGTTCCACGAAAGGTCCAGAAAAGCGAACCATGAAGCAAGACCATGACCATAGGAGGCCACTTCGTGAGTTAATTAAGCTGTCGCCGATTGTATACTGGGTGCCATCGCTCCAATAAAAAAGGGGCGGTGCAACGACTTTGTACTTTTCGCAAATACCGCTCAAAACGGATCCCTGACGTTAATGACCTGTGACACACTTGCTCGTTTTTCACCACACGCAATTGAAGTCGCAGAAAAAATTAAAGAAAAACGAGCAGCGTTCACCTCCTCAACTCGCAGCCAGAACAAGCGGCCACGTGATCTGGAGCCGCTTATATCCCGCCAATGCTGATCATTGCCACGCGCTGGGGTTGGCAAGGCACAGGACACGCGCTAAGTTCCAGTCATTGTCTGTTGTCGTCATTGCAGCGATCGGACTCGCGGGCCACTACCCGAATGCTTCTCGAGCTATAGATTATCACGAGCCCAAATCGAGTGCCCACGCAACGCTCGGGTCCAATTCTCGGGTCTAAGAGCCACATTCAAATATCGTCACTGGGCGGTACTGCGACCGCCCAGCTATCAAGTTTTGCGAAGGAGAGATTGAATGAAAACGCTCGCTTTTGCCCTTGAAATTACACCGCAACAAAGGAGTTTCTTGGCCAGTGGCGTTGCGTGCGAGTATTCTTGAGTCCAGTGCCAGTAAGCTCGTGTAAAGTGAAAAACATTCCGATGGAATATTATTACACCGCCTTCTAAATCAAATCTGCGTTAATTTTTTTTATGACATTAAGCAATGCAAAACGTCAGGCTTGCATTGCATAATGTCACAACTCAGTCTGCGGTTTTCGGTCTAAACATATGTTTCGGCATCGTCATTGGTTGATCCGCCTCCGTAAGTTGCGGTGATTGGCTCTCGGAGTGTTGTGTGGGAAAGTAGACGCACGGGATTTTTTCAGAGTCCCTATTCGCTCTTTCTCGCGTGAGTTGAAACGTGGTGGCGTTAGTGTGCAAATAGCCCCCAACCACTTTCGGCTCTGAACTAGACAGCGGGTTTTGCTAGTACTTGCGAAATCAAATATACACGCTAGCTTTTGAAAATGGCCACTTATAGCACTGCTAGACTTAATTCACTCTTATGATAAAAGAAAGATGAGTAAAAAATTAGGAAATGTAGGTGAACCGGAAGTGTGCCGGGGCTACCCAATAGATGGCGCCACTGCGTTTGTTGCCAAACAAAAAAGTGGCGAATACTCACTAAGCCCTAAGAGAAATACGGCAAAACCCTTGCCGTATTTGGGTAGAGGGGTTTTGTCATATTCAGTTGGGTAGAGGGGTTTTGTCATATTCGCGCGACCATTTGCGAATGCCGATTTGATTCGAAATGCCCAGTGTCATCCCTAACTTTAACGCTGTTAACAGAACCGCTTGTCGTGGCTTTCCCTTCCACTTCGAAGGTTATGAATGGCGCCGTCCTATATTCTATTCGAACCGGTATTCGCACACCCCTACTTTTTTACGTCCAAATTGGGGTGTGCAAATAGTGGTTCGAGTCGAATAGCGCAGCGTCATCCCTAACTAGAGCACTGTTAACAAGAGCAGCTGTCGTGGCTCTCCCTTGCACCGTGAACGGTAATGAACGACGGAGTGCTATTTGATTCGGGCCACTATTAACTTCGTTTCAGCTTAAGTCCAGACGCAGCCGACGCCCAAAAGCGCAAGTCACTAGGCCTTTTCTGTTTATGATTGGTTCATCGATGAGAGAACATGTACAGAATGGTTCTGTACATGTACGGTACACCATGATGGTGCGCGTTTGACGATGTCTGATTGGTCCCATCAGCTCGTAGCGTCGGCTGCGTGAAGTATGCAGTGTATATATACCTCTAGTCGCAGCTTGTGCTTTGCGGGAGAGAAGTCGCCCTGGAGCTTGCCCGAGTGTGGAGTGCGGCGGTTCTCAGGGGCTCACGGCCGCTCCGTTGGACGTCTAGCTCCGGCACGGGAAGAGCGAGGGGCTCTGGCGCCCTCGCCCTCGCGACCCCTCGTCCCCCCACCCAACCTCTTAGAGCCAGCTGATGCCTTCGGAATTAGCCCACTAGCCAGTTTAGAAGTTCTCTTTGAGACAGAACTATTTGTCTTCCTCGACTGCACGCTGGCTGATCCCCTGCTACGTCCCTAATGCCGACCGACATTACGCGGATAAAAAGACCGGACAAATCTGCGGCCTCCGGCCCTGCCTTGTTTGTGTGGACGGGGAGGTCAGTTGGGCGGCCGCAATAAAAGTTCCAGTAGCCAGTCAATAAGCGCGGAACGCTCAAGTTGGCGGCATTACTTTTTTTTTTTTTTTGAAAAATAAGATGTTTTTACTTTGAGTGGCGGATAGTGGAAAATTATAAGCCTTCAATTTTAGCGGCTGGTTATTAAAGAACGCTCTTAAAAGTTTTTCGAGATAAGAATAACACATAATGCTCGGCATTGACTATATTGCCTTATTTTGTTCTTAAGAAATAATATAAATGATGTACATCACTGTTGTTATTTTGTAAATATTGGAGATAAGCAAATAAAACAAATTCCAAACGAAAAAATAAAACCACATTAGAACGATTCCACTGTTCCTTCTGTCTCCTGTGTGTCTTTATTCTTTTGCTTGAAGTTCACTTTCACAACATGCACATGTCATCCTTCTCCTCTAAACATAGCGTTTACTTCTCCGTACGAAGTCCCTTGTATTTTCGCTAATCCTCCAAACTTAGCAGCTGCACTATCTGTGAATATCCGCGTTCACCGACTCGGAAAAGCATCAGGGAACGAAATACGTCCTTTACTATCACAATGTCTAACACAAAAAGGCACACTTACAAAAAAAAAAAAAAGTAAAGAAATAAATAAAAACTGTTCTGTCATATCTATGCGGAGATGTCATCGTAAAACCGCCCTTAAAACCAAGTTCTAAAACTCCGAAAGGAAATTGTTGGCCGACTCTATTTTAATGGTTTGAAGCTGAATCGGGGATCAATGCATGCTGCCTGGTATAAGTTACGGTCACCCAATGCCTGCAATATGAGTAGCCAACAGACCGGGGAAGGAATATGAGAGGCCCCTATCGTCTTTTGAACAGACTTTGGCACAATAGCGACCGAGTATCACCGCCCGCCTTATACCCGTTAAAGGAAAACCCCATGTCTTCCGAGTATTTTGAGCCATCCGACGGCAGAAACCCGCACAAAGAACAAATGAGAGAACTCCATGAGTACGGAACATTTACGGCATGCAGCGAGCGATCGTTCATCACACGCGGAGTCGGATTTGGCCTTGGTGATGGTAGCCCGCGATAATCATCGCCAATAAAGATGGTGGAGTTCTGGATTTATACACTCACAAAGTCACGCGGCAAGCGCCGCCGTTGCCCGACGAAGCAATCGCGGGTTTTCACGCGACTGTGCGACATCTCGCGAGACTATCTCTGCCTGCGCGCTTTGGAGACAAATTGGCACCGGCATTATTTCAGGGGCCGTGAATTTTCATACCGAAGGGGAAAAGTGTAGCGACGAATAAAGCCGACGACAGGACAGAAAAGCGTGCAGGAAGCTCTCGCGTTAATCTCACGAGAAAGCGGAGGGGAGCAAGGACATACACGAGCTCACTAAAGCCTTCAAAATTATATATAATACGCCAGAATAAACATTAAGGTGGCATCTCACCTTCCTTTATATATATATTTATATATTTCCTTTTTCTGTATTAATAATTTCTATATTAAAATAAAATATAAACTTTCAAGCTGGAGAAACCTATACTTATAATTTCACAATATACATATACTGGGTGTTCATTTTTAATTCGAACAGATTTATTTTTTAAAATCCGTAAAAGATGCACTGATACGGTTTGTGCAGGTGAGTTATACGGCCAGGGGTACATTATGTGGGTAGCTAATCGTTGCGATAAGTCGGCTAATTAATTAAAATTCGTTAATTAACCTTTTAATTAGTGGAAATAAACATATGGTTCCAATTGGAAACTTAGAGAGCGTCATCGAAAACCACTAAATCAACTCTTTTTAGAACGACTTGAAGCTCGTGGAAAACTCGGGGCGCGCCAAAGTTACCACTCGTGAAGCAGGCGCAAAGCTACAGTTGCGGAACGCGATAATGATCTATACCCGTTTTCACCTTAAGAAAAAAGTGGGTGTGTCCCTCTCGTCGCATGCTTATTGGTCGCATGCCGTCGCACATACTATTCCGGTCTGCAAAGTAGTTCCGATAAAAGTTTGCTCTCAGGGAAGCTAGCGTTATTTAAGCTTAGATAAATTTGTTATTCTCAGTAGGATAAATAATATACCTCCTTAGTACGCGTGTATTCACGTAATTCAACGCCTCACAAGATCTGAGGATCGATGTTCGTAGCCAGCCGGCCAGCCGCTGTCGCTCGCCTTCCAAGATGGCGACTCCAACAACTCTGGCTGAGCGGTCCGTGTTGTCAGCACACTTTCCTGAAGACGTTTCCCCTCGGGTGTACTTCAAACGTCACGCAAGTGGAAATGTCCTGTCGAGCCAGACAAGGCAGTGTGTTTTGAGCGTTTATTCTTGGATGCGGCGGCAGTACCAAGAAAAAATGTGGTGGAAGTCGTCAACCTGACTGCCGCCGCAACGGGGATCAGTGTTAGCTCGGTCTACGAGATCAAGCGTGGCTTCAAACGTGCCAACGGAGCTGTGAAATCTCCTTTAAAGAAGCGCCCGAAATTCGCTGAAAAAAGGAAGAGGATTTCAAATCACGACGCGTGCACTTTGACGGCCGTGAGAAGCTGCGAAGCTGCCTGCACAATTTCTTCCGTCGGGGGAGATCCCAACGTTGAAGAAAATCGCCGCTCGTCTCCAAGAAGACGACGTGCTGCCGTCCTGTTCCTGGACTACCCTGTATCACCTGCTGAAGGACATGGGTTTCGAGAAACAGAAACGGAATCGCAACTCCCTCCTAATTGAGAGAGAGGACATCGTCGAGTGGAGGCGGCGGTATTTGAGGGCAATCGGAAAGCACAGAGCCCAAAACCGCAAGATCTACTTCCAGGACGAGACTTGGGTGAACGCCGGCCTCACAGTTGACAAGGTGTGGACTGACAGCACCATAAAGTCAGCAAGGCAAGCCTTCATGTCTGGACTGACGACTGGGCTAAAGGCTCCTTCTGGAAAAGGTGAAAGAGTGATTGTCACTCAATCCCATAGAGTTGATATGGGCACGAGTCAAGCGGAGGTCGCCTCCAAAAACATCACATTCAAGCCCAATGACGCTGAGCGGCTCTTGAGGGAAGCAGTGGACAACGTAACAGCTGTCCATTGGCATGACTGTGTAGAGCATGTGAAAAAAATGGAGGCGAAGTTTCGAGAATGAGATGTTTCAGAGTCGAACCTCGAGCCAATCATCATACCCCTCGATGCAAGCGACACGGAGGAGGAGAGTGGAGACGACGACGGAGCTGACGACGAGGACGAGGGTGAAGAGATCTTCGGTGTTCAGCCGTTAGAATGGAATTGACCGTGAACTAATGTCCCCCTAGGACATGTTCTCTCCTGAAAGTGGCTAGAACTTTGGACTCTGTTTGTCATACCCCAGAACACAAAGCGGTCCTTTTAAGGACCATTCACATACTGCAAAATCGGATTCCCGACTTCATACACGCCTAACCTCCAGTGTCATGTTGTTGTCGTGATTCTACGTTTCATTACGTTATAGCCTTATTCATGGCTTCTCGAGGTCTTTGAAATCAGCTGTATGTATTCCACTGCACCGTGAATAACCAGTACAAAGAATCACTCTACAACAAAAATTTTTTTCAGTTGTACTGCACTCGCTAGTTTGCCCATCTACAGCAGAGGTGTCAGGCGCCATTTTGGCTTTTTGCTTTCTAAACATATATGCATACAATTACACTTTAAGGGTCGTTTTTATTCAAGAAAGAAGACATAGTGTTGGCAGCATGCCGAAAGTAGACCATTGTTCTGCAATGTGACCCTGAGCGTAACATTTCACTTGCTCACCTCATGCATATTCAGTGCCGCTTACACTTCATTTTGAGGTCTAAACATTATGTTCAGCCCAGTCTTTCATTGAGATAGCTCCGTTATTGCAGTGATTAGTTCTTATGGCGGTTTGTGGGAAAGTAAACTCACAAACTGCCATCTACATGCCTTGGGGTCGCTCTGGCAATAAACGTATCTCACATCCACCATGCTGTTTTAGATTATAATCGGGATTCTTACCGCCATCCACACACAGGGCCACTCGGGCAACAAGCAGAAGCTTTAATGGGATCGTGGAAGAACATATCTCACATCAACCACGCTGTTTCTGCTTATAATCAGGATTTGTACCACCATCCCCACACCACGGAACTTAAGAGAACAGAATTAAAGAATAAAAATTGAAATTCACCGCGACACACAAGGAAACCGATTGCCCACTCAATATATACACGTGAACGTCAACGCAATAACGTAAACAAAGGTATATTAGGACAGAATAAACTATGCAAACTTACGTTCGGGGCTGGTAGCAGATCTGATCAATCCCAGTTCATCAAGTTTGCGGCGATGTCGATGATGTCAGCTGATATTTTTGCTTTAGCGCTCCATGTTTGCCGTTAAAAACTGTAAATACGCTAAAACTGGCAGACGTTGATTTTTTTTCTCATGGTGTTTTTAGAAAGCCGACGGTATAAACGATGTTAGATATACAAGGATATGTTTATTGAAAACAGTTTAAAGAAGCGATGCAAAAATGTGCATAGCATAAGCATGTTTATCAGAAACAAACGCTATTTAACGAGGTATGTTCTAGCTTTTTGCCACTAGAGGATGCTGCAGTGCTAAATTCCTTTTGGTTTCGGTCTCTAATTGTGGATCCCACCACCTCCCGACGGACAGTGGTGAAATCTACGCGATATCGCGCCATTTCATTGGTGGAAACCCAGAACACTCCGCCACCGGCCGGACTTGTTTTACTTCGGTTCTTAAGGTGAAAACGAGTATAATCATCCACGTTCCGCCACTGCTGGCTTTGCGCCTGCTTCACGAGTGGTAACTTTGGCGCGCCCCGAGTTTCCCACGAGCTTCAAGTCGTTCTAGAAAGAGTTGATTTTGTGGTTTTCGATGACGCTCTCTAAGTTTCCAATTGGAACCATATGTTTATTTCCACTAATTAAAATGTTAATTAACGAATCTTAATTAATTAGCTGACTTATCGCAACGATCAGCCACCCACATAATGTACCCCTGGCCGTATAACTCACCTGCACAAACCGTATCAGTGCATCTTTTACGGATTTTAAAAAATAAATCTGTTCGAATTAAAAATGAACACGCGGTATATCGCGCACTGACCTTTCTGGTGAATATATTAAAACAAAACAAAAAACAGACGGTACAAGTTCAATTTAAAAAAAAATGACACAGAATTAAAAATAATACGAGGTAATATCATTGCGTATTGAGTGAACTTTAAGAAAAAAATAAAAGAGTCTCCAACGCACTTGAGTCGGGCTTCTGCACGCTAACGCGATGATGCCAGTGGCTTGGTCGTGTTGGGCGGTCAAGCAAACAGCACCGGGCCCGGTGCGGGGATCCGAGGCGGGGCCCCATCCTGGGGCGGCCGTCAGTGAGGTGCCCCGGCGGGTCGCGTCTCTGCCGGCTCGCTGAGAGGGCACTTGCGCCGAGCGATTTCCTTTTCGCCGCTGGCCCGTGGACATCGCCCCGACGAGCGCCACAGCTCCGGCTTTTTTCGCAGCACTTAAAAATGGTTTTACTGCCACGCGAGCCCCTCGGGACGCAGCTACAACCCGGATTAGCATACACTAAAAGCGCCCTTATTCAATGGAAGCAAAGATTAAGTCCTAAAATGCACTTTGAAACCCTGTTTGATGTTCGCCGAAAGCTCAGGACCCTGCCCCGTGGCCAGGGATGAGCCGCACGGCGACTCTCGGACGACGTCGGGACCGCGCTCGCCGCCGCCGCCGCCTCGCCAGGTCGTAAAGGCGCCTGATATACACACTCGGGACTCGGCCGAGACACAGACCGGCAAGCGTCACGTCGCGGATGGAGAGCACTAACAATATGATAGCCGGCCCACTCGCCCGAGCCGCTGCCCTAACATACGTTCGCGCTCGATTCGTGTCGTCGCCAGTTCAAGGGACGCCGAAAGACTTGACCGCGCGAGGACCAAGAGGAGAAGGAACGGGCGCCATTGCCGCGAACACAATTTCGCGGGGAACGCACCCTTTCTGGCTTTTTCGGGATTGGGTCGAATGAGCGCCGACGCGACGTGTGATAACTGATAGAAAGTACCGAGTTTTAAGCAAACTTGCAGTTGGCCCTGGCTGCAAGGGCAAATGCAATATGGTCATGCAGAGATATATAGTACACTCAAAAACATCTGGTCGTAAAAGAAAGGCGGGCTCTTTGGCTTGTCCATATTTTGCAACCTGAAAAGTTATTCTAAGCAACCCCTAAAAAAAGAGTTTTGATGCGGAAGAGTTCTTCATCGTCCAGTGGCTTTTATATTGCGCCAAGGGGCGCTAGTGCTTCAGGCGAAACCGGTCTTCACGAGCTGAAACAGTTCTTGGGACGTCGAAGACCATTTCAAGAACGGATTTATTTTAGAGCGTATGTATGGGCGCATCTGGCCACATTATTAGCGGGCCTCCAGTTTCAGGGATCGTCATGATGAGCTCTTTGAAAACACAGGCATATGCACATCTCCACAGCGCTGAAGCCACAAACAGGGCTTAGAAGCGGATCCACTAACGAAAGAACAAAACATCCTCGGGATTTTGATATACACTCTGTAAAAAAACCGTGCGTCTACCTTCCCGCACAACACTCGGAGAGCCAATCACCGCAAGTCAAGGAGGCAGCTCAACGAATGACGATGCCAAACATATGTTTAGACAAAAAAACGCAGACTGAGTTGTGACATTAAGCAATGCAAGTGGGGCGTTTTGCATTGCTTAATGTCACAACTCAGACTGCGTTTTTTGCTCTAAACATATGTTTCCGGCATCGTCATTCACTGAGCTGTCTCCGTAAGCTGCGGTGATTTGCTTTCCGAGTGTTGTGCGGGAAAGAAGACGCACGGGCTTTTTTTTGAGTGTAGAGCCGCGTAAGGAATAATAATAATAATAATAATAAAACAAAAGCTAACTCGTTCACCCGAGTTTATGAACTCACGACTGTGTGCCTTGGGGTTTGTAATGTACACTGGTCACTGAACCTCACGCGCATACCAAAAATGCATAGTTTCGCCATTACCAACCCATATTAGTTTGTTACCCAATTAATTCCGCTTCAAACGCTGGGGCGAATGCAGGTATATACAAAGGAAAGGAAGTCAGTGTATGTGTTAAAAAAAAAAAAAACCCGCCCCTGAATTTTTACACATGCAGAATTCAAGAGGGGGTCAGGACATCCGGACCCTCCTCTAAACCCGCCACTGTTCAAACGGCAGTTCAAGTTTTGAGTTTCGTAGATAATATTTCGAAGTACGTGCACGGGGAACCGTCAGCGAAAGAACCGCCGAATACAGGGCACAACTAAAGCCCCCTGTGCGCTCATTGAGTTCAGCGTCGTCGGCAGTCGGGGCTACGCGCCGGCGAGGCTTGCCAACAAGATAAATCCACGGACCGCCGACCGGTGCCCCGGGACGAATCAACGCAGTGGCTTCGATATTCGCCTCCCGAGCACCGCCTCTCTTCAAAACTGAGAGCTCTAATTTGCACATTCCGGACGCTGGCGCACACACGTACGTGTCGCACGGCGGTGGAGCGAGACGAGGGGGAAGGGGGGGGGGGATTAGGCTGTGTCGATGAGATTATTGCGTAACGCTCACGACGCACAGAGCTTAGCGCTAATCTCCTCATTAGGCAGAGACAGCCGCACGTCACACACGTTGCTCGCAAAGTCCCTCGTCAAAGCCGAAATATGACGCGCGGAGTCACCTCTTCTTTTCTGACCCCCCTTCCGCTTCTATGTTGCTTTTCTTTTTGTTTAGGCAAATTTCGGATCGCCTCATTACAGACGTCTCTTCCGCAGTGACGGGTTTCAAAGCCAACGGTGTGGGGGCCAACAGTTTACTCTTTCTACCTTCCACCCGATCTTTTTCAAAACAGTAGCGGCAAGGGGGTCACATCCTCGTGAAGTTTATTTCGCTGGGACAGAGAACGTCGGATTCTTAATTTTTGCAAGTTCTTTAACCGCGGGGATAGCAGGGATTTTGTCGAAGTCACTGCATGGGAGTAGGGGATCTTTCATGCCTCGAGAAATTGTTGTAAGATCTCGAATTTCTTCTTTGCCACTGTACTTTGCCTGCTGCTTGAATTTACTTTTTTCGTTTGCTCGCAGGCATGTTCTTTTTGTTGGTCTTGACTCTTGCGTCGAGTGGAACGACGCGCGAAACATGATGGTTTTAACTGAGTTGGGACATTTCATCAAGCGCCATTTTATCGAACATTTGTTTAATCGAAGCCGTTTCATCGAACGCCGTTTCATCGAAAAGCATTTCATCGAACGCCGTTTCTTGAAGCCGTTTCACCGAACACCGCCTACTTGAGCAGAAGGAGTTCTGTACCTAGGAAATAGTTTTCTTCTAGCACCGGGAGGTGATAAATAATTATAATAATCATATAATTTACAAACTTTCTGTTTTCAGTGAAGTAGGCAAAAGTAAAAATTTATTTCCCTTTTTCTTTTATTTCTATATTTTTGTGTAGTAAATGATGACTACTGTTGCTTAATATGGCCCATAAAAAATGGGAACACTGACTGGACTTTTTTTTAAACCTTTGATCATCGGGTGCAGTGACAAAAAACTATTTTCCTAGAATAGAATGACAACATAGGTTAAACAGAAAAACAAAACAAAAAGTAAAAAAGGCACAGCAGAAAATAGCTGTATCACTTTTCAGGAAGTGTCTTTCATGCGTGAACAAATAGGGGGATTATGTGGGAAGAAAGTGCGTGTGGTGGAGAACAGCCACTTACCTCACCAGAAAAGAGTAAAGCCTGATTCACATGGTGCAATTTTAGTTGCGATTTCGCACTTACGTCCTCGCTTGTGCATAAAATATATATAAAGCGTAGTGGAAGCTGCGGTGTTCACAGCCGCACTCCCGAAATCGGAAGTAAAATCGCGCCATGTGAATCGGGCTTAAGTTGCACACCCACTCAGGTATTGTTAAGATATCTTCTATGTGTGATTCAGTATCTAACATTTAGACCGGGGTAGTAATTCTGTTCGTGGTGATCCGACAGCAGCGTCAAAAGAATTTCTTAAGAGAGAATAATTATTTTAAAAAGTACTGTAATGCTCCAAAATTGAGTAAAGCGAATTTCGATGAAACGGCGTCGATCTATTCAATGAAACGGCATTCGATGAAATGTCCACTTATTCGTTATGGAACGGCGTTCACTGAAACGGTGTTCGATGAAATGTCGGGCTCTTGGTTTCAACATCAGAGGCATGAACCTTTTCTTCTCTTATGCATTGTCAATCAGTTCGTCAAAAAAAAAAAAGAAAAAAAACTAGATGAGAAAGACAATAAAATTAAAGAAGTCGTAAACTGTCTGCCAGATTTTTCTCCCATTGTGCAAAAAAGAAAAAAAAGCTAAATCTAAATAAAAAAAGTTCTTGCAACGAAACATGCAGACTTTGGATCATATTTGTGATTATGCGCTTCCCTAAAAAAACACCACCTCGAAGTCTCTCGTCTGAGCAATGGGTCTTCCATATTGTCAGATGAAGTGAAATTACGTGGCTTTTCGCGGGCAACAATTGACGTGAAATGGCCAAATGTACCAAACAGGTCATATCTCTTATTTCAGTTTGTCATGACAAGCTGTGTCCTCTTCGAAAAAGAGGTCCCAGCTATAGCACTGAAAAAAGAGGGACGTCGATTTGTTTTTGTTTGCTTTTGTTTTCTTCTAAAGAACCGATCCCAACTTCTAGAAACTCGCGCGCACAGTGTCTGACATTTCCTTTTCTGAAGTTTCTCGGCGCAGTCCTTTTCGCTCCCCAACCGTGTCCGACTATTTATCGGCGCGTCGCTTCGGCAACAAACGTAGCACATCTAGAAACGAAAAGTGCCCTGGCAATGCACAACTGCGCGCGCAATCCTTCAATATCGAGTTTCGCGACCGGGGGGAGAGTGTCAAGGTGAACGGCGGAAACTATACTCTAAAGCGGCACACGCTTTTCAAAGCCACACGAGTGGAAGGGACCGAGAATGCCCGGCAAACAGTTTCCCGGGACAACTTTGGCGCTACAACAACAACAGCCAGAACGCCAAAAATCCTGATGCCGCGAAACGCCACGAAGCGAGTAATTTGTTTAGATTACATACGCCCCACGAGGGGGGGGGAACTCCTGGGCGGCTGGCACGCGCGAGAGACAAAAAACCGACATCGTATACGACACTGCTTCGATGCGCAGAAAAATCGTGGAACGGTTTCGCTTCGTCGGTGACGCGCGTAAGATTCCCATGTCGTATGCAAAACACGCGTTCGCCTCACAACCCACGCGCTCGCACACACCTCAAAGAATAAAAAAAAAAAGAAAAAGGAAGGGGTAGAAGAAGTCGGGTCTGTGTGCTCTGCCAGCAGGAGGAATCCAATTTCAACCGACGATCCGTGAAATTTCAATAGAGCCGCCGTACAAGTCGCAGACTCTCTCGTCCTCGATTCGCTCGCGGAAGAGATGGTTCGAACGAGTACCGCTCGGGAATTCTACCGCCCGCTGCCCACTTTTGTTTCACCGAAGAGGTGTGCGCTCCCATCGGAACAGGGAAAAGCCGGAGGACGGGCCGCCAGTTCGCAAAGTGCGCCCGCCGCTGGCTCGAGTTTGGTCTTGTATACGTGCGAGACTGCCTTGTTTCCCGCTATGCGAAAGATTCGCGGAGAAAGAGGTGGGGTGGGGAGCGAGCTGGCAAGTATCCTGTGCGAGAGCACGGCCGAAGGCGAAAAGGAGTCGTCGAGAGGATGCTAGTGCTGCACTCTTCATGACCTACGTGGAAGGTTAATAACTGAATACGTTAGAGAGGGAGCATTTTCATGCGAATGGGTCAGGCTGGGAAAGACGGCACTTTGAGCAACAATCAACCAACCCACGCACTCTACGATCTGAAAAATGGCAAACTCACATAATGCGCGCACAAAAACGACCAAGCCTCATTTTCAACTTGGCTTTCTCGCAGATAGGGTAGGCCATATATAGAAGCTAAAAGATTAACCAGTTTTTACCTACGATACCACGCCCAATCTGAACAAGGTAATTGAGGGACTTTATGCAACAACCATGATTTTTCATGATCGTTATTCAACTGGTGCCGCTGCAAGCCTTCACGATAAATTATCTCGTTATCACGTACAGCTGGCATTTTCTTTTTTTTTCCTTAACACTCGGGACATTACTTGGGACATCTTTCTATTGAAAGTTGCATTACGCAGAAGTGTCAGTAATACTACTTCCGACATTTTCAACTTAAAACCGTGAATAGCTTCGCCACGCGCGCAACGCGAAAAGAACTGTTTTTCAAGTTGTTTGTTTGTAACGAAACAGGTGCCAGATGAGTTCCATCTGCAAAGTAGATAGCCGCACACGAGTCCGGCTATCCACTCTTTATGTCCTGTCAACTTAGTGGGCGACTTTAGAGCCCTCTCCTGCCATCCAAATATCTGTTTGTAAATAAGCGCCCAAAAGGTCGGACAGCGACAGCAGAGGGCCAAAAAAGAAGGACCCCGAACGTCCACGAAAATAAAGCCCCATTAAAAGATGACAACGCAGGCTCAGCGAGCTGCGGAGCGAGCAGAGCTCCTCGACTTGAGCCCGGCAAACGGCTCTCGCGGGTCCGCCCTCCGATCCGAAAGCGCCCGTCGTAACGTCGTTCCCTCGGAGCAGCGAGACGGAGCCCTCGTGGAGCTTTGACCCAGCGCCGGCGTCCTCCTCGTTGAGCGCGCGGAGCCCAGACGGCGCCGGTGCCCGTCCAGCGTCAGCGGCCGATGAAAAATCAGCGCGGGGCAGCGGGCGAGCGTTCCGGTCGGCGGGGCCCGCTGCCTGCAAGCTTGGTCCAGTGAGCCCGCGACACGAACTCCTCGGCGCGATCACCCCCGCCTGCCGCGGAAGCGAAAGCTGGGATTGCATCGGACACGCTCCATGGGCGCGGCACATACCCTTTATAGAGTGGACGGCGTTTTTACTGGGGCTTCCACAAGAGGGGGGGCGACACAGCGTTGAGCTGACGAGGGATCAGGTCCTCCCGGATTGAAGGCTCTAGTGGCCCGCTTAATCCGTCGTAAAAATCCCGACTCTCGTCCCCCCGGAGATGTTCTCCACGGACCGCTTGGGCAATAATCCCGGCCGAATCAATGTAGCGTGGCCGGCTGCTACATGCGCTCTCCCTCCTCGGCCTCCGGCGGGTCGCCGTCTCGACGACGCAGCACGCCGGCGCGGCTCCGCCAGCGACAACAAGGCGTGCGTCCGAGCGTGCCGTAAGGCTGCAGGGTCCCGACGTCCCCATTATTTTCATAAATAACGTCCCGCTCGTCTCCCGCGGCTGTCGCTGTTGTTTTACAGGGCGCATTACCGCATAAAACGGGCTCCGCGCTCGCTCCGACGCTCGCCGCTACAAACAACTCGGAGATGGGCTCCGATTTATTTTTAGAACCACGCCCCTCGCGCACTGGGCCCCGGAAGGGAGTGCCGTTTTCACTGCGGCTTCTTCTCACTGTTATTCTCTTCTGGCCCTTTATGAATCTTTTTCTTTTCTTCAGTACGTGAGAGCATCGTATGGCTCAGTATCGCTGCTTCCTATTTTTGTTGTTGTTGACGATACGGTTGCTGACGTCCATTCTGCCTGATTCCTTCGCAGCTTAGTCATTCGCATCATTTGCGCGCTACGCTTTGAACTCCGGAAATGTACTTAAAACGCCGCAGCCTGACCTGACCCCTGTTTGTTGCTTCCTTAAAGAACGTCGGTGTAAACGTTCGTCAGCACTCATGCGAACGTCGCAGTCGATCACGGAATGCATACGTCAACTCAAGGCATTCATTTCTTCTGGAATGGACGAAAGTTTTCGGAACACCAAAAAGTACCAACAGTTTTTGGAAGTGCCGTTCATTTCGAGGAACGACGACGCCTCCTAAGATCTTCGTTAGGAACCATTTCAAATTTATTAATAGTCTACTTTCTTTGTATATTTCTGTTATTATTTTTATGTATAGTTCTGATATAACTATGTCGCGCAATTGTGTGCATTTCTAAATTTATCACTTTCCGGCAATAATACCCTCTAGGCGCTATCCTCGAAGAAAAATCGATCGGTATCGGTTGTATTAAAGTCAGCGTACAAAGGATTTCATACAGGCAGGATGGGGCAGTAACGAGCTCAGCACTGGTACAGCCGGCTTCCACGATGTCAATCGTTCGCCAACTCCACTCACATGTATACGAGAAAACGGTCTTGCCAGCGGCCCGGTCGTACTAAAGCTTTACTAGGGGTATCCAGACACTCGTTGTCATGGCCGATTGGAGATGCACAAGCCCGGCAGAGGCGCCAGCAGGGTGTTTAAATCACGTCCTCGGGGAACGGTCGACCAGCCCTTTGCCAAGTAGTGGACATGCCATTAAAAGACACGGAGCGAAGCTTTCCAGCCCCAGCACGACAAGCCTCGTGTCGAATGTGCAAAAAGAGCCGCCGTGTGCACGCATGGACGACACACGACGCTGGCGCACGCACGTAGAAATCATTCAAAAAGCTTTCAACGATTCTGTAACGCACACTTGGCGCCGAACAAGGCCATCAACTTTCTTCTCTCTGGCGAGCGGCGAGAAGGAACAACAGTGGCGTGAGGGAGAAGCCGTGCTTAAAACAGAAGGCCCCTCTGGGCACGTCCGACAGGGCTAATCATCGACGGGAGAGAGAAAAAAAAAGACTCATCATCACTTCATGCATCGAAGCGTCCGCTCGTCCGCACAATAAGGTGTGCGCTTGCATTGGAGAGTGATTCATTGATCCCTAAGTACCGAACGTAAAAATACAGAACGGTCCGTGTATTTTTGTTTTGTTTTGGAATGGACGTCATTAGTGAGAAGCATCGCTCGACGCAGATTTGAGTATGGCAGATATACGTACCAAAACACCAAGTGAATGAGATCAACAGACGTCATGAATTGAAGAAGGCGCCACCCCATCCAGTGCTGCTTAGTTTTCTGCAGCATCAATTTTTCTGACTAAGATATTATGACTTCGTCACAAAAAGCGTAGTGTACGAATGACGAAGCCAGCTGCACTAGCAATAAACAGAAAACGATTTCCATAACCTCTTAGTCACAGTTTCAATCAGAAACGAGTGCGCCTCGTTATATGGTTTTTCATAAAGCGCTATTCAATTTAATCGATAATGGTACAGGTATTCTCTGAAAAAAACAAAAAAACAATAACCTTCGAAGACCAAGATGCAATAGCTCAAGCCGGTAGAAATCAATCTCCAGAACCGCAACAATAGATCACTTTGCAAATGTTTTAGCATTCAAAACTTTTACTTTCCGAATTGAAAATATATAGATGCAGAGTTGGCTTCTTGAACGAAACCATGCGTATTGTGAAATAATCCCTCAGGAATATAAAGATTCTCGAAGAAGACGTTTCAATCGTGTAAGACGAATACGAGGAGATGAGAAAGCTTCTGCTCACTGTCTATTCGTGAAAAGTCCATCAAATGCTTCTGTGTACACTTGAAAAACTGTAGGAATATGTTGATTTGTCTTTAACAAATGTGCGCATGAGTTGATCACTTTCTAGAAGGCCTAGACTAAGTGAAATGATCATGCGGTAGATGAACACATGTTTGCGAGGAAAGAAGAAGCATTCTAATAATCACACGTATTCTCGAAATCGCCCTAAACTTTTTGTAAATCCACTAGCAGATGTCTTCATTAAAGTAATTTTAGAACGACATAATCGCGCGCATACGCAGTATTCACTGTGGCCGTAATTGTCTCTGTTAAGACTTACACTGACGTCTGACCTCTTCTGTCTTTCCTCGCGTTGCGAACAAGTGTTCTTACGGGGATCGTGATAGTGAATATCTGAATTGCGCGCATTCTCCGCCTCCTCGTCATCTTCGTGACAGTATATGCTCATCATAGGGACCCACACTGTGTCCTGTGTGCTGTTTTTCTTTCCTCCCTCATCTCAACCAGCTGTGAGTAGCTGGCTGAACCATGGTTTCCACGCTTTTCTAAACACACGATTAATTAACGAAATAAATAAAGCGAGATCCCTCTTGACCATACAGACCTCGCTATCTGCCGTCGCACAGCGGACAAGCGAGGACACAAAGAGCTGCTCATTCGAAACAAACGGCCAGCACAGTTTTCCGCACGATCGCGTAAACTACCCCCAAATATATACAAAGAAACCAAATGAACGAAGAACGCGACGATGTATACTACTACGTGAGAATACCCAAAACATAAAAATCAATCAAGCAACGCGCATTTACCAGAGAAGGACACAAAACGAAGCGACGAAACGAGAACAGGCGAAATTACACTTTCATCGGATGGCGAGAAGCGGCGGCGACGTGCACGACCACGACGAGTCTCGAGTCCGCGATGTGCAGCCGCTGCCGCCAGTTTCCCCTCAAACGGCCCAGCGTACATGCGGACCTTCGTGCGAGCGGACGTGATCGCGTCCCTTCGGCGGCATACCGGGCGACCTCGTTCGTGGCTACCGGCCGCGCTGTCCCCTCGTCGGGGCGCCCTTATTTGTAGATGCGCCTTTTATCGCTATGGTTTTTGCCCGGCACCAGTCAGCAATCAGGGTTATTAGCGGGGCGACGAAGAGTGCACGCGGCCCACGGCTCGGGGCACGCCTGGGGAACACAAGCGTGAACAAGACGCCACGTCCGCGCCCGGTCCCGGCATAAACAATCCCTTTCGGGACTTTGACAACGCGGGCGCTGCCCCCCACGTTCCCCCGCCGTCGTTGAAAGAGCGCCATGACTACCCGAAAAGTTCGGGGCCTAACTCGATCGGAGGGCGCTGGTGTGCGGCGTGTCTCCTTGATGAAGGAATCCTAGACTTCCCAACTCGAGTTCGAGAACGGGCGTTGTAGACACGAACCATGATGGCGTTCTGAGTACACATAAACTGTTATTGGGATTCACGTAACAGCTGTCGACTAGCAAAGAGATGTGAGGGGACAGTGACACGAGATGGTTAAGAAGATCTAAGACTGCGATCAATACAGCGACCCATGCACACACCATTAGCCGCAAGCCGGAATGCTGGATTGCCTGTTCCTCTCGCTCGTATGGTGTGATACGAAAATCTTAATTTAGATACTATTTCTGTAGCTCCTTATTAGCTACCTAAAATTAACAGAAGCTATACAAGCTTTTTTTTTTTAGTGTACCCTGAAAAAAAAAACGAACATCATTAACAACGCGGTTATAATCGGTCGTCGGTGACGGGTTAATAATGCAGCAGATGATTTGCCTCCTGCGTGAGCTTGCTGCCGTTGATAACATTTCGTCACACGCGCAGCCAAAGCCCGGTGGAATTAGCAACCAGCCCGTGCTGGATAGGAGCTTCTATCGCATTGTTAACCTGTCAACGACTACAGAGCGTTTAATTCAGTGCAAACGTTGCCTGATTAGGACGCGTGTTTTCCTTTCGATGAAATAACACGCGCGATCAAATATTCTAGCATTACAAAAAGTCGTGTTGCACAAAAAAAAAAAAACGAAGAATTATAGGGGACGATATACAATACACCGAAGTCTGACTCCCCAGCAATTTCTTCACAACTTCTTAATTCATTCGTCTTTGAAACATGAAATCGTACATAACACGAAATCAAGGAAAGGGGGGGGGGGATCTTAACGACGGCGCACACACGAAGACAACCATTTCTTTTTTCTTTTTTTTTTTTTGTTCACGAAGAGCGTTTGCGTCGCTTCCGAAAACACCGACTTGGAGCTTGCGAAAACGCCTTAGCGTTTGGGCCAAACCAGCCGACCCTTTCTTTTCGCGAAGTGCCCCTAGGACCGTTAAACGTCTCTGCCAGAGTGCCACGGCTCCCAGTTGAGAAAGCGCGCACACACGTCACAACAGCGCAACACTGAGCCGCCGGACAAAGAAACGCGTTGTGCAATCGAGCTGCCACAGAGGGGTTTTTCCCCAGACACATTTTTATTTATATGAACGAGCCCGCAGGGCCGACTATAAAGTCCCATTATCCCATCGATCGCAAAACACCTCGCATGCCCAGAAAGGGCAAACGCACTCAACGAATACAAAAAACGAAACATAAAATAAAAAGAACGCTCGGATTAGACTAGGCTTTTGCTGTGTCCAGTATGCGGCCGGTCAGCGACGCATGTCACCTTCGGGCGATCCTCATATACCGCTTCCCCGAAAGGGGCGGCCATAAACGATCTTTATGGCAGCAACGCGTTTCGGAACCCAGAATAGCGAGGAGGGGAAGAAGATCGACCATGCCGCCGCTTGTGAATGCTGCTCGCAGGTCGTTTAATTTGATTACACGGCAGCGGCGCGACTGCGCTCCAGTGCTGGTGTCGAGATTAAAGATGCGGCTTAATTATAACCCAGCCCCATTGCGTATTCACGGCTCGTCCCCCCGCGCGCGTTTCCACAACAAACTGCGCGCCCACGCCAACACACTCTCGCTCACAAAAAAACACCGCCATAAGTTTTTTTTTTTTTTTTTTTACGGTAGCGCGAGCCAACGACAGGGTCGTATGGATAGGGCATTTAATGTTGGCAAGTGCAGGCCCGAGCCATATTTGAAACTCCCACGCTCATGTTTCAACCGACCGCTCTCCCCACTCTCACGCTCGGGCTGGTGGCAGGCTTAGCGCGCACAGCCAGCCGGTTTGACTGCGGCCACTGCACTGACCAACTTGTGAACGTTCTTGGGTAAGTTGCTTTCAAAAAGTAATTCGTTACAGTTACAACTACTTTCGGAAGAATAATCATAATAAAAAAGAAAGTAGCGAAGTTAACGTTAAAGTTACAACTACTTTCAAAAGAAAAAAAATAGCGAAAATACCGTTACAGTTACTGCAACGAAAAAGTAACTCGTTACAGTTACAGTCACTTCAAAACGTAACGACAAGTAAATTAAGTTGGCGCAAGGCGAACATGGCGCACGAAATGCCGGAACATACCATTTGGTTAGTGCGAGGAGTGGCTAAACTCTACTCCTTTAATAATATCTTTAAAAAAAAATGTTTTTTTTAACAGTCCTGGGGGGGGGGGGGGGGACACGCGTGTCAAAAAATAAATTTTAGGCGAAAAAAAATTTTTTTAGAGCAATATTGACGGCGCGAAACACGATTTAGTCGGCAGTCACCTCCTTTCCACTTGTTTTCTCTCTCGGCATTTCGGGCGCGTGGAGGAGAGGTGGACCGGCTTCGCCTTCACGACCGAGATGGTCATTCCGGAATGACCCGTGACGTCATGGACTTCGCGCTCACAATTTCAAATAAATTTCTCGCCGTCAATATTGCTCTAAAAATTAATTTTTTCTCGTATTTTTTTTTTGACACGCGTGTTTTATTAAAATGTAAAAAAAAAAATGTTTCTTTTTCTTTTTAGGGGTTCTTTAATCCTTGAAAAACTGAAAAATAACGAGAAAAGTAACGTCGTTACTGTGATTGTCACATCAGAAAGGTAATAGAAGTACAGTTACAAGTTAAATTTTTTTGAAGAGTAACGCGTTAGTGTTAGAAGTTACCAGAAAATAAACGAAGTTACAGTAAGGCGTTACTTTTAACGCGTTACTAATCAAGACCTGCTTGTGAAGCATTGAAGATCTCGCCTTCACTCAGTCCTAAATTGCAAGGCATGACATAGAAACATCGTGGAAAAGTGCTACAGTGCCGAATTACTGTAATGACGTAGATACACACAGAAGATAGGGTTTTGTTTTTACGTTTAATTTGTATACTTGAAGGTGTCACTGGTTGTTGCATGCACGCTCATAGGTGTCTACATAGAGATGCGATTGAGATCGAACAAATATAAGCTTATCAAAGATGAAATTGGCGAGTACGATGAATTAAAATATCCAGAACGTGCAAAGCATCAGATTTTGTACTGTGGGTTTTAAAATTATCCCAGAGAAATTAATCTGCGAGAAAATAAAATGGTTGCGCAGGCGAGGATGATTATATGTGCATAAAAATAGACATTTGAATGGCAAAAACTACACTTCGTTTTAGCTTAAGTCCAGACGCAGCCGACGCTATACGAGTTAATGGGACTACTGTCAAGACCGGTTATAACGAATTCGGTTATAACGAAACAGTGGCTCCAGCGAAGCGATCACGATTTCCTATTCCCTTTTGCACTTCGTTATAACCCAAGTCGGTTATAACGAAATAGTGGCTAAAGCAAAGCGATCATGGTTGCCCATTCCCTTTTGCACTTTGTTATAACCGAAGTCGGTTATAACGAAATAGCGGCTACAGCGAAGTGATCACGATTTCCCATTCCCTTCTGCACTTCGTTAACCGAATTCGGTTATAACGAAATTGCGGATATAGCGAAGTGATTTCCGATTCCCGTTGACTTCGTTATAACTGGTCTCGACAGTAATCAAGCAGCGTCAAAAGCGCAAGTCATTGGGTTTTTTCTGTTTATGATTGGTTTGGTGATGATAGAACACGTACAGAAACGTTTCGAACACCACGATGGTGAGCTTTTGGCTCTCTCTGATTGGTCCCATCAGCTCGTAGCGTCGGCTGCGTTTGGACTTCAATTCAAACGAAGTATAATAATCGAGAAAATAAATTAAACAAACAAACTAGTAGAATTGAAAGACCAACGGGAGATCATGACAATAACGAAACACAATGTCGTCCGAGCATTGTGTCCAGTGTAGCCTATAGAGTCACATTTAGATAAAACGGCTACGACAAGCGGCCCCCATGTGCTCCGAAATTAACCCGAGGCAACGTGTTGACGAAGTGGGCGATAAGGGCCCCTTCATTACGCCGTGACAGGAATCCCTCGTTTGCCCGCCATTGCACTTTCACTAAACCAGCCTATCTAAAATGCAGTAGTCGCGACACCAACGATTTTCCGAAAGAACGTACCAAATATAACAATCGGTCCGACGCTAACAAAATGAGCCAGGTCGCAGGTAATGCATTACGCATTAGAGCCAGACACATAACGCAAGCCCTCGTACGCGAGAAGACCAGCGTATACACACAAAATGAAAGCGAGACAGAAAGAAAAGCGAGAGCCCGCTCGTCCGAGCCAAACCAGGAAGAGCGCGATGCGCGCACGCCTCTTACGCCGAGCGCGTCGAGAAAGTCCGTTCGTCGCTCCTCACGTTGTGGAGCCCGTCACACGCCCCATTATTCAATCTCCCGTGAACTCTGGCCCGTTCATTAAATCGCTGCTTACCAAATCTGCAAGCGAACGTGCCTGGGGAATCAAGGAGCGCGAAGGGGCCATGTGCTTGGGCACTGCCGGACGGAGGGGCGAGGTCAGAATATCGCCTGGGCATGACACCCATGTCTATCGTGAGTGCCCCGCGTTCAGGCGCCCGTTTCATGCGCGTCATGTCCTGCATTAGGTTTCAGAACCTGACGGTGCGGGTGTTTGCACGACGCGCCAGACACCCGCAGGGATTGTCACTCGTTTCTTCGCTGAAACCCTTCTCGAGTGTCTCTCTCGGTTTCGTCTCCGTTTCCAAGCCTCGTGGATGGTGCGGTCGAGGAGGAAGCAGGAACAGGCATTTGTCGTAATTGCTACACGGGGCATTATGGTGGACTTCGCTTACGCCCCCGCCTACAAGTGGCGCATTGTCACTTGCTCACAGTCGCATAAAGGCTCACTTTTTGAGGGGCCAGAGCCGCAATGTTGCGACATTGACCTTGCAAAATTATTTATGCCCTCGTTTGGACGAATTGTACGAGAATTCAAATTGGCAAATGAGGTTCTTATAAATAAAATAATCAATTATTTAAAATAAATAAATAACTTAATAAAATAAAATAAAGTTGCTTGCGCCCAATGTCTTGCAGTATCTGATTTATTTAGAAATCGTTTCTTTTTAGACATTTTTTTCTCTATGATGGCGTGCGATTATTCAGTGGAAAATCCCACAGTATAACGTGACTATGAACGTTTCTATCATTCGAACTACAAATCACGCTGTTAAGACAATTTGTACTGCAAACTCTATCAGCTCAAGCGGCAATTGAATAAAAGGCATGGTTTCCTTTCCCTCCGCTATAACGCTACTGAAGCCGAGGAATTGCTGAAATCAGGGGTGGGGGAATTGAATATAGTAAAATATCGAATATGAATTAAATAACGTTTGGTATGCGATTCAACTCGCAGCGTACTTTTATCGTGTGGTAGTCTCGAGTGTCGAACCGTATAATTCCGAATTTCACGTCTACTTCACTGCAGAGCCTCTGACCGTGCTCCACAGATGCGTGTAGAGTGCAACACCTTATGTAGTTTGCCAACTGTCCAGCGACTGCTGAAGTTGATCATATATACAGTACACACTAACATTGTGTTAAAACGGTAGAATATTTCAAATTGCAATCGGTGTACTTCGTCTGTCACGTTAAGATGTCTATTCGAGGTATTCGTGATAGCCTAGGAAAGATAGTTCCATCGCTCAGTTATCGTGCAGCTAGGCCGGCGGAGTCAGTAGCTGATAATAAAGAAAAAGAAGCCCTGTCGGTGACATCAACTGTATAAGTGTGTTAGTGGACCACAGCTGCTCGAAGCACAGCGAACATTCTGCGCTGCAAAGCCCTAGGGATCCTGCAGGCTCCATCCCCACCCCCGCGGCCCTGCCCATTTCGATCTAAATGAGCACCTGACCGGCGTGCGACAGTGTATTGTTGTACTGCGTGATGCAGATTAAAGACAACAGGCTAGGAGTGTTACTGCGTTGACTCTGTCCTCTCCAGCGTGAACCAGTGTCGCCGGCGGCAGACTGGCTTAACGTTTCCTAAACAGCTGACGTCTCATTTTCTGTCACATAAAGTGCGTTACAGGGAGGGGACGGACTGACGAAAATAATCCCTGGAGAAGGGGAACAAGAGGGACGAAGGACAAACACAAAACTCCGAACACAGCTAGGTGACTGGTGCGCGACCGAAAAATCCGCCTGGTCCGGGTATATATCGAACTCGGGACTCTCCATTTCCAGTGGAGCGCTGCTACCAACTGAGTTAACCAGGGGTTAGACGTCAGGAAAGCAAACAGGTTTTTCAGTTTCAGCCGCCACCAGTCTAACACCAACAAGGGTGAAAGGCTTGCAATTTAAGGTTATGATTATATTGCAATTAAAGGCAAAGATGCAAGCGAGCTGGAAAAGAATGATAAAAATATTCCCTGGAGAAAGGGAACAATAGTGCAGTCACTTCCACTACCAAAGAAACACTGTTACACATCCGCTAAATTTGGCAGGCGATGTCTAACCCACCAAATTTAGTGGATTTCGTTGACCTGGTACATTTCGAACTTTGGTGGCCATAATATTAATAGTGTGACCGACGCAGCAGGGCTCCATCGCGGGTGGCACCTCAATGCCATTGGCTGGAATTGGTGATCATGCGACCGTAACAACAACCAACAGCGTTCTTGCAGGAAGTCACGGCAGGAGTCTCGACACACAGACGATAGAACCGAGATATACCGATCCAAACACGTATGCAACGTATAAACATTTTGTCAGCTAGGAATAACTAGAAATTGTCGACTGCTTTTTTTTCTTTGGTGGTTTTACAGATGTACTATTCTTAAGCCGGGGTCACACTGCTGATGCATCATACAAAAGACAGTCTGTATACAGATTCGAACGCGAGTCACCGCGAGATCCGCTGCTTGGAATGCTGCATGGCAATGAGTTCAAGGAAAAACTTGGCACGTGGCATTCGAACCACGGATATTCCGGTGACTCGTGTTTGCCGA
The DNA here is from genome assembly GCA_037355805.1 of Ixodes ricinus. NCBI lineage: Eukaryota > Metazoa > Arthropoda > Arachnida > Ixodida > Ixodidae > Ixodes > Ixodes ricinus. The sequence continues at coordinate 221,806 of JAZHYW010049537.1, read as the reverse complement.
CTGTCCTTTGTATGATGTATGAGCAGTGTGACCCCGGCTTTAGAGGTTGTTAGCCTTGAACACAAAATCACATAATTTAAGTTGCTGCCGCACGTGACCCACTTTCACATGTAGTTTCGATGGCAACATTTTCAACATCGAAATAAAGTAATTAGAACAAAAAGAAAAAGAACAATAGAAAAATTGGCGATCGCGAGCTCGGGTTAACTACGACGCGCACTGGTCCGTCGACCAGGTGTACGGGAATCAGACGTCGCTAGTTCCGTGAGCCACCAGTCGTCGACGTCATCATTAATAGACGTCCCCCACGGTGAGACGGACCCACCGCCAGACAAAAGGCACGTGACGTGGTAGCACCCGTCCCGCGCTCCTCCTAGCGGAGCCGACGTCCAACTGGTAAAAACGCGACGAAACGAGCAGCGCGCCCCCTGGTCGGCGTTTCGGGCGGCGGAGACGAGCCCCCGGCGAGCGGCGCCAACTGCGTTGGATCATACGGCCATTGTGTCCCCACCATGAGCTTCCTGTACCCGCAGTCCCCTCTGGGGGTAACCCCACTCGTAGCTGAATTAAAGGTTAATCATGCTGTCAAGCCCCCCAATTTCGCGTCCCGAAGAGGGAAGGCGGGCCGGGTGTGGGGAGCGCCAGCCCGCCTCCCCGATACCGCGTTGCGGCACGCGTGGGGGTTCACAGTTTCGGCTACCGCAGAACGCTCCCCCTTCATCCCGCCACCGCTGCCGGCCTCTTCGTAATCGAACGTAAACGTTTTTCCAGCCTAATTTTCGAAACACCATCTGTGACAATTTTGCGTCACGTCGCCCAACTCGATTGGGGAGGATTATGGCCCTTCGTGTTTTATGGGGGGAACGGCGGTGGGGGAACGGCGGTGCACGCGTCGGCGCTGCCGGCGGCTTGCTCGGTTCGGCGGCGGGAGTCTGGTGGCGAGGGCGCCCGGTCGAGCGCACCGTCCGAGCCCCATGCATTCAGTGAATCACGCGACCCGCGCTCCATCCACCGGAGACCGGACGCACTCGAGTGACTGCGCATCCGCTTAGACTCGAACAAGTCGCTGCTGCTGGGCCGCGACAAATGGCACCCCGGAGGGTGGGAGGGAGCTCGCACCCCGAGCGCCGGTCGCTCGAGGTTGCGTAGCGCTTCGGTGGCAGCGTAGCGGGCACCTTGTGATCAAGGGCTGCGTGGGCGGTGGGCTGAGGACCCTCCCGACTCAAATGAATGCGCCGCGGGCAACGGGCGACACAGCTGGGGCTGGTATGCTCTCGTCTGTCTGCTGCCAGGGTTACCTGTTCGATGACTGCTCGACGAAAGTGCGCGAAAAAGGCCTCTTTAGTCATGGCAATAGTAATCCCTGGAGAAGGGGAACAAAGGGGACAAGGAAAGTAGCAATCTCCAAACACAGCTATAGGTGACTGGTGCGCGACCGCAAAAATCCGCCTGGTCCGGGTATCGAACCCGGGACCTCCCATTTCCAGTGGAGCGCCCTACCAACTGAGCTAACCAGGGTTAGACGTCAGCAGAGCAAACGGGTTTTATCAGCTGCCACCAGTCTAACACCAACAAGGCTGAATGGCCTGCGAGACGAGCCCCGCGTCTCTGAAAACATTTGATTGTCGTACAAATACTGATTGTTCAGTGGTGACTGCATATTTCTCCAGAACCACACGTAGACATTTCAGGCTATGCCCCTGTGGACCAGGTTAGGAGGGAGCGCTACTCAAACTAATACCATGAGATAAATTTAATGTGCAGATAATACGTGGTATTTCACAACGTTAACATTCTACATGTCGTGATAGCCTTGCATTCAAAGCTAAAAAGTCTAAACACGATTGTTAGCGAGAGCAAGTAAAGTGTTTGCGGAGCGAATGCAACCAGTTGCCGTAAATTTGCATACTCTGGGTAACATATTCTAAAAAGGTAGCTGGTAGATATGACATTAACGTCGTTATATCGACACTTGTAAACGAGCTAGGCATGGTTTCTGATGTTGCATCAACTCAGCAAAGTGCACAATGCTTCAAGAAACTCAGTGCAACATCCTGGTGAGTCACCAACGTGGATCACGAGATTCTATTTAGTTGTGGACAAAACCTACATTGGGCAGACTGGGCGCTGCTTCAATGATAGAGCACGAGAACATGACTTGTGCATGCGCCATAACTCGGGGGCCATCTGGCTGACGATTGCAGGCGATGTGGCTGTAAACCTGACCTGACTGGTAGCAACGATTTTAAGAAAGGCAAAGGAAAAACGGAAAGAGAGATTATAGAGGCATTCTAGCATAAAAAGAAAGAAAACAATTAACGTCAACGCTCCCTCTTTGTATTTGCGTCAGAGTGAGATGGTGGTTTATGGAAGGTTGGCTGTGATTGTGCCGATTGAATCCGATGTGGTTTGGGCAATGTGTATATATAGGTGACAATGGTGTTGATAAAAACCAGTTGAGAGTTAAGCGCCTGTCCTGTCGTCCGTGTTCCTTTATTGTCCTCGCTTCGTTCGCGCTTTTTAAACTTCTGATTCAGTAATGGACCAACTAGCCCAAACCAACTTTTAATATACATATATATTTCAACTGAATGACTAAAGGTATCGTAGTATTCCACGGAAGCATTATAGATGACAATAATACAATATTAATTAGTGCCATGCAAAAAACTAGAAAACGCATACTTTTCTTTCCTCATATTTTTTCACATTGGATCATATGAACAACTTTTGGAAAATCTTGAATTTGTATCCGCCATATTGAAGAAACGTAATATTCTCCAGTACTGTAATGGCGTTAGATTCATAGCGCATAACAAGCTTAAAATTTCATACTATTTCAATAAATACCATTCCCGTGTACAACGACGCACTGAAGCCATATGAACCTTTACAAACGCTCATATGGTCATATGGTCGATGATGTGAAAGATGTGCAGCACCATTAACATTTAGACACCTTGTGGAGTATCGCAATGAAGCTAAACCGGCATAACTCGTAATGTTCGCTATGCCTATAGCTTCTGCAGAGTCTATAGGCAGCGCGTGACCGTGAGTGTGCCAATAAAAATTAACGAAGCGACTTTCGTTTGACCATGAGTTTGAGTGAAGCAGAAGCTACAAGAGTGACACGATTTGAGTGCGCACGCGCATCCTTCGAGGTAACATTCACAAGCTTCAAGCCCCAGCTTTGCTCGCACTTGTGATGAAGGGACACAATCCCCAGTCAACGAGAGTGTTGCGACTATATATTCAGTTTTAAACGTCTTGTAAGTCCACTGGGCGAATAACTTTTGCAATGCATATTATTATGCAGTACTTTTTTTAGTAGATAGATAGAGTCAAATACTAAAATGCAAGCACATCTGTCAGGCGCCCGGCAAAAAGAAACGGAGTAAACAAAATAAAGAGACATGATCCGTCTAATCCTGATTCAATTTGTGTCCGTGCTGCCAAACAAAAAACAAAAAAACACACACACATAAAAACATAGCGGTGTTCTATGCTTGCATAACACAGATTCCTCAAAATAACCATATCAAATCCACGCATCAATATAAATATTCACAAGTCGGGTCGAGCTGATGGAAAACACCTCCGATTGTGAAACGTCCACATAATATGAAAACCAAAACAAACGCACGCAGCCTTCAAAACAAGCACCACAGAGACCCCGCGATGCGTAGGAGCTCACTACGAGCACGACAGCGGCAGTCGCTGAATAGGCCGACCCCGGACAGGAATCATCGCTCAAAACGCACCTTCCACTTCCGAGTGCCACCGAAGAGCGCGTCCACGGCGGAATACCATTCACGGACAGCTGCGTGCGAAGCCCGATCTCGAGCCGCAGCGCGTCCGAGCGCCGGTCAGATCAGATACAGCGCGGTCCTTTCCCGTGGAGCGACACCGCGTCGCATTGTCGTCCCCGAGGCCGAGGCAGGCCACTCAGCAGGGCGGCCGTATTAGGCATTCATGGCAGCCCCGACGGTCGCAGGCGGCGGCGGAGGCCACGGCGCTGGTCCTCCGACAGATCTATTTCTCGGGGGCGTCCCTGCCGGGTCGGCCTCGTCCGGCGACGAGCTGTGCCCGGCGGGCCACGCGTCGTGCCGGCTTGCAGAGCAACGGCCCTTGAGGACGACGGCGCGGGCGTGCTGCTGGGCGAGGTGTGTGGCCGCGGGCCATCCATCAGAATCCGTCACAGGGTTCCTCCGCCGTCGAGAAGCCCCCGACACCTCGTTGAATATTAATGAGGCGTTCCAGGGCGACCGCCAAGGAAAGGACCCGCTAGGTTTCTGTCGCATCCAATTAGACATGCCCTCGCGGCGCGTTCGCGTCGCGTTGTCGCGTGACAAGTAAAGGGTTAATGAGTTCGCCCTCGGAGCCGCGATGTTTCGGTGCGGTCCTGTCATGTACACTTTCACGTGCCAACACGGCCGCCTCCCCGGCTGCTAGCTGCACGCCGCGGGCACGGACGCCCTCGCGGCGACGTCCGACGTTTCCGCGTCCGTGGCTCCGAGCCAAAAGCGGCGCGACAGAGCTGAAAGAAACGTATCGGTGACCGCGAGGGTCCTTGCCCGCCTCGATGAAAGGAGGACTCGGATTCGTCCGACGCGGAACAAAATGATTCCCACCAAACGCGACTGACAGCAGACTGCGCAAATTGTCGCAACTGCTCGCGATCAATCGATACGTGCGGGGTCCAGGCATCACCAACTCCCACAAAGACGGAACGCAGTTCGTGGCGATTCTACATAAATATTCACGAGGCTCAATGGCGCACGGGCGCCGCGACCTCCAGCCTTCTCTTCCCCGCTACTCGAAATGAGACCTTGGCTATTGGGTTTTAAATTTGAGTTAGTTTCCTTTATCCTATACTGAATTGACAGTGTACGTGATGAACGACCACATAGGCACAGTTCATACATAAAAAAATGATTGAGAAGTTTACAATTTATAACGTCGAACTTAAGTTAACGCTTCGAAGTCTGACCCTCCCCCCCCCCCCTTTTCCCTTTCCTTCTTTTTTTCCCCTCCCCCCCCCAATGAAAACTATGTCAAAAACAGTGATTCACTCATTAAAACCCCCAAAAAACAAAAACAAAATCTGCTTTTTTTATGAAAGGCGACTGATCATGTTTTAACTCTTAATTACTCCTGACGGGAACACCGTCACGGGCTAGCCCCTCCATAGTCTAATTGAACGCCAGCAGTCACAAAGGTTGTAACTCCCTATTCCACCTTCACTCAGAAAGAAGCGACTGCTTCTCTTTAATTCGCTCGTCCGCAATCGTTGCTCTGTCCCCGCAAATCTTCTTCCGGCGTCAAGTAGAGGCGAGAGCGCGCGCCGCTCTCTGACCGGCGTCTGGCGCAACCCGAAAATTGGTATGCCGTCTGTCCGGCGGCGGACCCCGGCGCAGCCAGAGGTCCAAATGGAGCGTCCACGTGACGCAGTTACAAGTTCCGTATCTAGGCAACGTCTCTTGCGACGACAGCGGGACACTGTCACGAAAGCAATCCGTTTCGGTCCGCCGGCCACCCGGCGGCAACCTCTGCGCCGCCTTCTATCATACATATACATCGATGTTTCGCTTTTCCTAAGTATAGACGAGATATACAGATATGCCGCCGAGCGCGGTCACACACAGCCACGCTCCGATCCGTGCAAAAATATACGCCGGGCCGACCGGGCGAGCCAGAAAGCCAGGCTGCCCCGAAACGCACATTAATTTTCCTTTTAGCTCGGCTCCCTTCGGTGGCGTTCGCGGCACGCAAGCAAAAACAAGGGCCGGCACAAGTGGAGACCATCGGTCTCGCTAGGCTGCCGATACCTCGACGTAATTTAATACCTCATCGCGTAAGCGATGCAGAACTCGCGAAACTGTGAAACGCGGATGGGCCGCCCTTTCCCCCCAGTCCAGCCTCGTCCGCTGTAGAGAATCGTGGGGACGGCGAAAATTGCTCCGCTGGAGGTCCGAAAAGCCGACGCAGCTCGCTGCACTGGGCACCCGCACCGACGGCATTCTGTCGAGTTGGGCTCGGGGGGCGTCACGTGTTCCGACAGGGACGACTTTCGCTCGTGCCCTTTAGTGCGATGCGACAGGCTGGACCGAACGAGCAAGTTGCCGAAGGGTGCCAGAAAGGGAAGCAGCTTCCCTGCGAGTCAAGCGGCGGAAATGCCTGTTTAGTCGCCAACGAGCGGAGACTGGCCGAAAATCAACCGCCCCGATTTTGTTTAGGTACGGTCAGTGCCTGAAGCGCGTCTTCGACTGATGTGGTTAGCGTCCCGCGCTGCTCATACATCCGAAAGTTGGCCCGAAATGGCAACAACTGACGTCGCAAAAGTTGGACTGGCGCGCTGTCGGATATCGCGATCCTGGTGGTTGGTCGTAGAAATGCTGGCGAAAAGCACGAGCGAACGCGAGTGTCGCTGTCATCGCGGCGTCCCGACTCCTGGCTGCGGAAGCTTCCGTGGTCTGCGACACTAGAGAGCGACCTGCAGCAGAACAGGCTCCTGCCACATACACCGCAGCTGTTGGGACGCCGCCAGGATCGCGACCGGCGACAACATGCCACTTCTCTGACGTCATAAGGCGGAAATCGAGGGACCCCATCCCCATGTTTGGACGCGGTAAACACACCAGTCGGAGACGTTTTCCAGCCACCGTTTCGGTATGAAATGAGCCGTTTTGTACACCCACGCCAAAGCACCATAGCGGTCCTTATCTACGTTGGTCAGTTGAACTTGTAATTTGAAACAAGTGTTTTCTTAAAGGAAAGCGTAAAAAGGTTCATGCGGAAAAAAAAAACTAGTTGGGGATGAATTTTAGCGTATTTTTGACTCGTAAATGTGAATATCACAAGCATTTGACTCAAAGGTATCAATAGATGATAGAAAAAAAAAGTTTAACTGCTTCGCGCGTGTGCCGCTTGTGAGGGAACGCGTGCAGCGTTTTTGACTGCTCGCTCAGTTAAGGTTTGCGAAAGGCAAGGAAATTTTGAGATCTCCGTATAACACGTCACGATTCCTGAAATATAATATCGATATTCGTCATCCTGAAACCCCCCAAAAAAACGAATTAATTTTTTTATTTTATTTTATATACAAGATTTTTTTTCAATTTCCCTTTAAACATTGCATGCGTATATGCTTCTAATGATCGAGCGCGAACCGTCTGCTTCAAGATACACACATCAGATGGGGTGATCTTCACCGGCAAACGAGGCTAGTTCGCAGATATTCTCTTCAGTGTTGATGACCAGATTTGTGTATGCCGTTTGGCGGCGCTAAAATTCAGTTTTAGCTTAATAACCTTCTTAACTAGTGAGCGGGCTTCTCCATTCCAGTGAATAAAACCGCATGCAACCAAATCGTTGCATGCCGTCCGTGAGCCCGGACGGCGTCCGTGCTCACATCGATTGCCATCCCATCTGTCTTCTTAAAAAAAATAAAAAATGTTTGAGCAGTCGACAGGTTTCGAACCTGTGCGGGGAGACCCCAATGGATTTCTAGTCCATCGCCTTAACCACTCGCCACGACTGCGGGACGAGTAGGGGGCTCTGAGATCTGGTAGTAACTCAAGAGCTGGGGATGTCATGGATGAAACGTTGCATGTAGCCGCTCAACGTCTATACAGGAGAGGGCGCTGCGGTCAAATGCGTATATAATTGCGTTAAACTTTGCATGCATTGGCTCAACGTTTATAGACGAGAAGGCGCTGCGGTCAAATGCTCAAATGCGTATATAACCACGTTCCATACCACACATTCTCTTTCTGACATGGATGAAAAACAGAGCAGACGCCGCTTCGCCCCAATCAACATCATTCATCACGTGGAGATGCGGTCATTTTTTTTATCATTGACCAACGTAACTGTTACGGTGCAAATTTTGGCTTTAATAAAGCCTGGAACAAATGTGCTAGAATCCAACCGAGAATCGGACGGAAATCACATTATGCCAAAATCGTTTCCTGCAACTTTCGATAAAACCATAGACACTCTATGTCTACGGTTTCGTTAAATTAATGTATGAGATTTTTGTAAAAGAAATTCCCACGTGTCATTGTTTTCCTTTTTTTCTTTACTAAGGCTGAACTATTTTTTTTTCAAAATATTTGTGCGATTTTTGGTTGGTTTTTTGGACAAGTTTTCCAGCCTAATGGCATTGTGCGTGGCACGTACGGGTTTGCTTCTACCGGCTTAGAACTCCGGCACACGTTATATATTTACATTTACTGACACTGCTGATCCTATCCAGGATTGTGGTAGGGTGGCACGTAAATAATAATAAGCATTACAGGAATTCAGCGGGATGCACAAATGTCACGTCCAGAGCTCACCGTTAAGCCGCGGTGAGACATCGGAGTTGTTTCGAAGCGTCGGGGAAACAAGAATTAAAAAAAAAAAAAGAAGAAGAAGAAAAGAACTACCCAAAGCTAGAGAAACTTGAAACAGTTCCCGCTACGCGACATGCGTCGCCTAAATTGGACCAAAAACTGTCACTTCCCCCATTAATCGGAGAAACATTTTCAACTAGGAAAACCCAAACAAATAGTGTTTTTTCTCTTTCAGCCTCCGAAAGAAAATGCTGCCGCATGTCAGAAAATTCACAAATCCTCGTTACCACAATTTTTCGATGTAGCGGCTTACTCTCAAAACTAAACAGTACATTTCCCAACTTACTCCCGCGCATACCATATCTACGAAGAAACATACTTGACTCCTATTATTTTCTCTTTTTTTATTCTTTTTTTCTTTTTGCGGCAGATAAAACCATCACTAGGTCTGTCTAGACGAGGATTTTTGCTGGCGGTGCCCAGAGTTTGAAAGCTGGAGGAGCAATGAAACAAACAAATTGGTGGTTCCTGAAGACAAAAGAGGTGCAATGAGGGATATTCGCTTTAGAACGTTGGTGAGGTCACTGACATGGGAGCCAACACCCATGCCTAATGTTCTCTTTCAGTTTCAGTCTCTTTTTTTTTCCAAGGAGGGAGGGGAGGGAACCTTAGAAAGGTCCTTGGTGCTAAAGGCGAAACCACTTGACTGACAAGGGCACCAAGGCCAGATCACTTAATAGGCGAAATAACTGCAATTCTAAAACTCAGTTCGGCGAGAAAAGCACTTCTACAGAGGGGCCTGCGGGCAGGGTAACAAATTTTGATGAACTGCCAAGTCATATAAAAAAAGTTTAAAAGTCAGCCGAATCTGTTGTATGGAGGTGTCTAGATAACAGAAATTTAGTAGGGCTTAAACTAGAGTCTAGTGTCTCCACAGCATATGAGCAATGCGGTTGGTGGAGTATGACTGCTAACCTGTGGTCTGTAACTTGCTTCACGCGGTGATTACAAGACTGTGCACCGTTAGTATACGATTCGCATTCATACCGAAACGGGCAAGGGGGAGGTTTAATTAAACAATCAAAGCTCACAACGTTTTTTTTTTTGCATTGGTTTTTTATTGTTAATTGCCTTGGTGAAATGTACTCAGTCACTGGGCTGTGAGCCCTCGCGCTGAGTCTGTGCAATATTTCGCAGACGAGAGTCACTGAGCGGGGTAAACCCTCTAGAATAACGAAGGCCTCCGAACGCCCCACGTCGTCTCTCTCGATGGAACGTCATCAGAGTCGGATGGCGCCAACTCGGCCATTGGACCCGAGCCCGATGCCCAGCGTCCTTCGACGCGCTGATTGGACAACGAGGCCCAGCCGAGCGCTGACGCAGCACTCGTATCCAATCCGTGCCTTCGCTCGATCTCACTCCGATAACGTCGAAAGGCTGGTGCACAAGCTTTGATTACTCTAGGTGGTGTTGGCTAAGCACAATGCACACCCTAATAAACAAGCCAGGCAACACTCCTCAGGGGATTGTTGGAACGCTTTGCAGTGCATTGGAATTTATATTTTTTAAATGTTTCAACCAAACTAGAAGAGTCTATTGACGTCTTCACGACGCTTCAAGCTATAGAGTTGCCATTACGGACCGTCTCGTGACTCGCCGAGGAGCCTACTACTGCGAATCTGCACACAGCCTCCGTTGGTGATGTGAAGACGCTGGCATCTATAGAAAGGCAACAGAGAAACCTCTCGTTTAATCGCAGGGACGGAATCAAGCGACCAAAGCAAAAAGAGACAAGAAAAGGGCTGTTTCCGTCGGGATCACACAACATTGTCTAAAATCGCCTAACTCTTAAGTAGTCGCATTGCGTTCAATACATGAATAACTATAGTCTTAATATGTGCTTAATCGATACCTAAATCGCATTATTTTCTTTATTGATTGTCATCATTATTTATGCATCATATAAACTCTTCTAGCTTATATATTTTTCTTTTCATTTTTTTAGTACTTTTTAGATATATGTTTTGAATCTTCCGTGTTTTCACTTTTAGATAGTTTCAAGGCGCGTTTACACTTGCGGATTCGCGGGCGGATTCACGGGCGGATCCGCGAAGGCGGAAAGCGGATTTTGGAGCTGGGTGGTGAAATCGACTCGTCACTGGCTAAAAATCTGGACCAGTTCGTGACCCATATCGAGATTTTCCGCCAGCGACGAGTCGATTTCGCCTCCCGGTTCCAAAATCCACTTTCCGCCTGCGCGGATCCGCTTTCGAATTCGCAAGTGTAAACCCGCCATTAAGGTCTATTCTACTATTTTCGCGTTTTTATGTTTCTATTGTGACTTCTAAACTTGCAACTGTACATCCTGAAAAGCACTTTTATGTTCAAATCTGTTTATTGTTGTAATTGATAGCTTATTGTTATATTTATGGGGTATGCGCTCGCGTTACCCAATCCTGCCAATCGCACAGGGGAAGAGACATTCTCAAGTCGCTACGGTCACTCTTTTTTCTTTCTGCCTCGTACTTCACTAGAAAACATAAAGGTTTTATTTAATTTTAAAATAGTTCAATGGACCACTGGGACCAGTGGATAAGCAACTAGCATGTGCCCACACTCTCACAATTGCTCACCACTTGGCCACTTGGTTGTATGTACCCGCATGCGCAGATTCACGTGGGAGTGCTAAACCGCATCGTAACCAAAGTCAACAAGCGTGACGATTCCACCGTGGGTGTCTTAACCTCGTGCCGTCTGGGTCCGCCTAGGCAGAAGGACACGATGAGTGTCCACCGGCAAGCACCGCGCCGTCTCATTACCGCCACCTGCAAGTATAAATCCGGTAATGCGGCCCACCCTCAATTTCCCTCGGTGTCGTAGTTTCGGCAGGCCTGACAATGGGCGCAGGTCGCCCTCTACTGGGAACAACGGGGATCCCGAGGGCCACGATTCATCAGCGGTGTAAAACAACACGACGAGCGACACGAGCGCGTCTCGCGGCGCGTCCCTCGTCGTTACACAGATCGACCGCGGCGTGCTCGCCGTGTAAACACGACGCCCAGACCGATATTAGTCGGGTTCCCCCCAATTTTGTTTGCCGAGACCAGGGGACAAATCTGTCTTGAACTGCCGCCGAGTGAAACGCGAAGCAGCTAGGTCAACAGACGCGCCAGCCGCAAATCTCCTGGTCGCTTTTCTCTCGCTCCGCGAAATGGAAGAAAACGTCACCAACTGCTGTTGCCAGCCGCTTCCCCCCCCCCTCCCCCCGCCCCCCCCTCCTCTTTTTTGTGTGTGTGTGTCTCTCCCCTTTTTCAGGGCGGTCGCCTACTTTGAAACAGATGCAGCTCGGAGAAGTTGTGCCAACACACATTTTCATACAAATAACCCATTCATCATGACGCGTGGGTCACACGTCCGCCCTGACGCAGCCACGCTCGGCGGTTTCTCCCCCTCTCGGAGCCCGCACCGGCGTGGAACGGCGCTGCGCCCGAGGTCCAAGAGCGGCGGAATACATTAGCCAGCCCTGCCTGCCCCGCGTGCGCTGCCGCGCCGTGGCCGCCGGCCGTGACTGCTTCAGCCGGTGAGTAACGCAGCCGACCCCGGGGGGAACAACTGGCCCTCGCTTGGGGCCTCGATGGAGTCGCGTATAAACCTCGGAGCGTTCGACCCGGCCAGTGGATATCGATGGTGACGCTGCTTTCTAGGTGCCGCATCGCTGCACCGCACGAGGTCCCCGTTGTCGTGACGAGCCTCGAATTTAGGGACGATGTGCGGAACTCCGAATCATTCCGCTCCTGAGGTGGGAGGCGCAGGCGTAATTGCAGTCGTCTTTTTTTTTTTTTTTTTCTTTCAAATCCGCTTCTGCGCTTGGTGGGACAGCCAGGAGAGAAAGAGAGAGAGAGAGAAAAAAGGGAGGGGGGGGGAGAGGTAATACAAAGAACCGTGAAATGATGTTTGATTCGATTTTTACTAGATGCATATATTCCATATTGGAAACACGATAGCGCATCGGAATAAGGATCTCAAAAACGTGATTTTCACTCTAAACAAAGAAAAACAAGTGAAATACAAGCTGACATTTTTGTTAATGCTGCAGATTGGGCGAGTTGGTAAGGCATAATTACGAACCAGAGCACAGGTAGACAGTTACTCAAAATCCACACACACACACAAATACACTCACACAGCGCTGAACTATCAATTGATTTTGGTATTTCAAACTTCCTCTTCTTCTATCCCAAGGAATAGGTTGCCAGCCCAACAAACAGGAGAAAGGAAAAATTACACCATCTTCTCCTGAGGGGAATCCATGGGGTGATGCGGAGCATCGTGTTGGTCCCGAGGAAAGAGTCAGTTGCGTGCTGACGTCGAGAGATGGCGCCACCGACTGCCCTAGCGTAACCCCCCTACGCGAGCCTTCGTCGCGGCTCGCGGCAGAGAAACTTGGAACGCTCGCCGCTCGCCGTTTATTTTTTTCACACTTGAAGGAGAGGAGACTAGAGGAGAGTCGCGCGTGCGCGCGCGGTGTGAGTACAAGCGAACGCACGCGCAGTGCACGCAGCTGGTAGAGAGAGAGAGCGGAGAGAGTAACGCGCAGCTGTTGGAGAGAGGGAAGGAGGAGAGTTGCGTGTGCGTAGTGCGAGTGCGGACTACGACGCCACGGGACATAGACCCGAGCAAGAGATGCTCCGCATCTAAAAAATGTGAATGTAGTGTTTTCAGCACCACACAAACTTCACAGCCTCTGCAAAAAAGTAAACACCTCCTCAATCAGCATCGTCAGCTGAACAAAGCACAGATCCAACTTCGTCCCATATGTTGAAGGTGTAGTCTATTCGTTTCCCCTTTCCTGTGGAAAACAGTACATTGGACAGACTGGGCGGTTTTTAAACGACCGCCTGCGAAAGCACAACAACATTGCCAATGCCAACTCCGTTCACCTAGGTATTCACTGTAGGGATTGTGACTGTTTTGCGCGACTGGACAACTGTGCTGTGTTAGGCAGGAGTAAAAACCAGCTCACCCGAGAAATTATAGAAGCGGAGAACATTGCAAGACGGGAAGCCCAGTGCGTTAGCACTCCGTCCTTAGCTTGATCGGAGAAAGAACTGAGAGAAAGAGAAAAAGAGAAAATACCTTGTGTGGAGAAAGAACTGCACACAAGGTATTTTCGACAGTAAGCCAGTATAACCACTGGTTTCTTTCTTTTTGTTTACTTCTGATATTATTTAACAATTAATTTTTGTAACTCTTGGACTTTTTGTATCACACGAACTATTTACGCCAAGAGTGTAGTCGACAGTAGACCAGCATATCACCTGGTTTATATATGTTCGTGATTAATTTTGTAATTATTTTTGTAATTTCTGTAACTCTTGAACTCGGCTGTATTAGTATTATTCTCGCTTATCTTTGTCTTCTATTTTCCTTTATCTATTCGTCTCTGTTTTTCTTTTTCTTTTTCTTTCACCTTTCCTGCCTTTGACCTGTCTTTCCCCTTTTCTTCCTTTCTCTTGTTTGTTGGGCTGGCAACCTATTCCTTGGGATAGAAGAAGAGGAAGTTTGAAATACAAATCAGTTGATAGTTAAGCGCTGTGTGAGTGTATTTTTGTGTGTGTTTGGATTTTGAGTAACTGTCTACCTGTGCGCTGGTTCGTAATTAATTCTGATATTTTTATTTAATAATTCTTCCTGGAAAAAAAGAAAAAAAAAAACTGGCTGATTTTGTTGTGGTCTGCCTGATTCCAAACGGCCCCCTGCGCGTCAAGGCCAAATGCCGCTAACTGATTGGACGCGAATACGCGGTCACCGGTTGGTTTGTGCTCGCCTAACGATCAGTTCGTCGGCGAGTATTCGGCTTTCCATTTTTGTACAAATAGTATGGTGACAGAAGTCTTCAACCTCTGATGACGTTTATATATATATACAATTTAAAAGTAACAAAAGTCAATTCTCTACAGAGGAATCAACCCAATCACTTCTTCGTCTTTTCATCCTAAACCCTTCCTTTTTACTCATCTTCTCCCGTTTCATCTCGATCATCCTGCAAAAAGATGTGGTCCTCCGCTTCTGTTAATGCGTCAGCATCCAAGTCCCGACAATTTCAGTTCCGTTAAATGCACAGTAGAGGTTCCACACCTTTGGCCACTACATTGTTCCGGCAGATATTCGAGCTTCTATGTGACAAGCGAAACTTCACTACACAGGCGACCAAGCTTCGCGAGGTCACCCCATCCTTTTCATGAGCACTGCAGAGTATTTGAAATGAGAGACATCATTATTTCTCCACCGGACCAAGACCCATTAGTAGCTCTCAAGCAAGAGCTAATCCGAGGAACCACCGTTTCAGAGCAACGACGGCTACAACTATACTCAGAGCTGAAGAGCTTCGCGACCGAAAGCCATCGCAGCTTCTTCGTTCTATGTAGCAGCTCTCGGGAAGTCAGGCCTCCTTTTTGGACACTTCTCCCATACGAAAACTCTTCTTACAGCGTCTACCATTGAATGTCCGGAGGATACTGGTAAGCTCCAGCACCTTTCCTCTCAACGACCTTGCCGAACTCGCTGACAAGATTTTGAACTCATAATTCAGGCTGCCACGCACCTCAACGTTGATGTATACGTGTAGAAACGTTTCAGTCCCTTCCACAATGTGTGCCAGGACTGGAGGTCGTAGAAGAGCATCCTTGAGGTTACTGAAATCGTATAGTGCCGTGAATGACTCCAGTTCCAAGTGATGTTCTTTAGCCTTCGCGTCTCCAACTCGTTGCTCGCCCTCTCGCGGCGGAAACGGAAAGCGCTGTAGTGAGGGTCCAACTATTTTCCTGCTCAGCGGCCATGGCGGAACTGCTCGCGGTCATTACTCGCGAACACTCATTTCTGAATGCAAACAAGGCTCTTCACGGTCCCAATGATAGTGGTACAGCCGGTATGGGATTCTATACCTTACTAAAGATGTTCTAGTATTGCGTGTAGAAACAAACGCAAGCGCTGTGCGTTTGCGTTACAGTTGCGTGCTCCACGCTGTACATGCGCGTCCTCGCAATGCGCCAGTCCAAGACCGCAAATTCGGGCTCCGCGCACGCGCTGTGTGGAACACGTAACGCTCACGCAAACACACAATGCTTGCGTTCGCTCGTATACGTATTATTAAAACTCACTGCTGTTGCATCGGGTTTCCAACGCCAACGAAACGTGCTGCAGTGAGCAGACGTGCAAGCGGGTAGGGTAGGTGTTCCTTCGAACTGGAAAAGCTGAAATGGGCAAAAACGACAGCGCGTAAAAAAAAATCAAAGAAAATAGATGTCCTGGAAAGCTTTTGAATAAAATAAGAACACCAGAATTTTTTTTTTTTTTGTATTTCCGCAGGATTGCGCGATTTGCCGATTGTCAAAAGTCGCGACTTTGATAGCACCATATGCTTTACCCACAATTAATGTCGTTTTACAAGAATTCCTCAGACTAGCTAGAATGTTTTCATTGATTTTAGACTATATTTTTATAACTTGCAAATTAAAAATGCTTCACTTAGCATCAGTGATGATAATTTGCCAACTTTGGATTTCCATAGTTGTTCGCACGTTTGAAATTATATAATTCATAAGCAATCCATTATATTAGAGCTTGAAAAACTACGTATCTAAATAATATTATTAGTAATACAAAATGCGGTAATGCATTAGGTCCCCAACAGCGGTAATGTACTAGGCCCCCAATGTTGATGACCAAATTAAGCTTAATGATGATTTGAACAAGATTTTGAAATGGTGTGAAACATGGCAAATGTGTCTAAATTATGACAAAAGTGTTTCTATGTCAGTCATTAATAATAAGAAGCCTCTTTTATTCTCCTATCACATGAACGAACATATCCTAAGAGAAGTTACTGAAATCAAGTATCTGGGTCTCTGGATCAGTTCCGATTTTAGTTGGGATAAACAGATTAATTTAATTTCCTTTAACGCACTCCGTAGATTATTTTGTCTCAGACGAGCTCTAAAATCAACCACTTCAGATACTCGACTCTTGGTGTGCACGACTCTTATCCGACCAACCCTAGAGTATGCAAACATTATTTAGGACCCATTTACACAGGTCGGAATTAATCGCATACAACGAATACAAAATAAAGCCGTCAGACTCATTTCTAATGCCCATAAGAAGGCGTCCATTTCCGACCTTAGCAAACAGCTTGGGTTTGTCCCGGTTCAAGAACGAAACCGTGTATGCAGGCTTCGTTTTTTATTTCAATTAATTAAGGGGCAATACAAAATTAACGTTGACGAATATATCACTTTCTCTACTGGCCATGACACCCGAGGAAGAACCCCACTTACCATTGCACCTTACCAACCGCGTATCAACGTTTTCAAAGTCTCCTTTTTTCCTCGAACGATTGTAGAATGGAATGGGCTTCCTTACGAAATTATTAACCAAGACTCTGTGAATGCATTTGTTTCCGCTTTGTGTTCTGAATGAGTAACTAGTAACTCTTTGGTACTTTAACGCTTCGTTTTACGTTACTTTCCACCCTGCTACGATCCCTGATAAAGATCAGCAGTAGTTGTAAATAAATAAATAATAAAAAATAAGCGCCACAATCTCAACAATACGCCATTTAACCATATTAGTCTTTATAGAAAGGTCTGATTTTGTTTTATTTTTAGCACATGAAAAACATTGGCATTGTTATCAAGATAGACATAAACTCCAGATATAATATGAAAAGTTAAAAACCCATGCGTCAAACGTCGCCTTAAACACACACACACACATACGCACGCACGCACGCACACACACACACACACACACACTCACCCTCACACATCACACACACTCTCTCTCTCTCTCTCTTTCTGTCATCTGACTCAAGTTACGTTTTTTTTGTTTGTTTTTAGTGAGAACAACTTTTCTTAAGTTGTACGTTTTGTTGACATGCATATTCTAAACTCATCACCCGTGGTGTTATTTTGTAAAATTTGGAATGATTCTGTTATTCTTGTGCTGGGAATAATGAAAGCAATTAATCACCTAAATGCCCAAAGAACCGTTAAAGGACCTGCAGTTCATTATTTCGCATGACAATGATCTGAGTAAAAAAATGTAGCGAAAACGCACAAATATCTGAGCAGATTTTGTTTCAACAAATGCAATATTCTGTGTTACCTCTAAGGCAGGGGTCTGAAACACGCGGCCCGCGGGCCTCATGCGGCCCGCGACTCGCGGCCCACAGGCAACCGGTCATGAGCCCCGGTTCCCATGTCTCGAGCACAAGAATGGCATACGCCATAGTAACCTCATCTCGTTTAGTTCGAAACGTTTCTCTGCTCTTTTATCATATTCACATAGTTTATACTTTATCTGTTTTCATTTGCCCTCTGTTTTGCTTCAGTTTTTGCTTCCCAGCTTTTTGTAATGTACACAATTCCGCTACTAGGCTGTAAGCGCGAGCTCTTTCGTTGAGTGACGCATCTCAGCTGCGCGAACTCTCGATTAGCAGGAGCGACTACCAAAGATAAAGCTACGAAATCGGGATTCTCGCCTTAAAAAATAAAAAAAACACCATTAAAAGGCAAGTATTTGTTTAGAGTGTTGTAATAAAAAATCGTCAGGAAAGCAAGAACTGTCAAATTAATTAATTGTTTTCTTTTAAAGACATGTCATGCTTGGTTAATTCCTGAGTGAATTGAGCAACGGGAACGACGGTGTACTTGCTCCCTTCTTCTATTAAAAATGCCGGAACGTTGGCGGGGCGGTGTCATTTCAATCCTTGTAACCACATCAGGTCAGGTCCAAAGTAGTCATATAAACAAATCAAATCTAAAAATGTCCCTGGCAAAACTGTGAGCTTACAAATATGCATCAAGCACAAGGTCTCTCTCCCCTCTCTCTCCCCCCCCTCCCCTTGTCTTACGTTGGCACCCGACCTTTCTGGTGGGGGATATACCTGGCCCTCTACTCGAATGAGTTTGAGACTACTGCTTTAAGGTGTATGAAAGACAATAATTATATATTTAAGTGCCTGGATTAGGCACGTATGTCGACAAAATAAAGTTTCCGCGAACAATTTATTTAGATCAATAATTACGCTGTGACACACATCTTGAGTTAGGAGAGAAACTGAAATTAACACCTATCCAAAACAAAAGTTAATTTCGGTTTCGTTCCTGAATGGAAATGTGCCTCCAGCGTCAAATACTATAGGCTAAACACCGTTTTTGTTTTCAGGATAAAAAGGTGACCTGCGCGCATAACATATGGTTTCCTCGTATAAGCGGGAATAATTTGTGTTGCTCGGTGAGGCCAGAACACTATAGACAAGCTCAGAAACGGGTATACAAGCACGCATCTGCGACCCTCGCTATAACCGCCATTTTGAAGAGGAAAAAAAAAACGAGTGTCGCCACCTATAGACAGTTGGAGTCGCGAATAGAGCGTACCAGCGCGAGTGGCGGAGTTCGACACAAATCTTCGGAAATACGACAGAAATATTAAAAAAAACTATGAAGGGCTTTCCAATTTGAAGGCACGGGGTACTCCGCGACGTCACGCTGCTTTTCAAGATTAGGTCTCACACCTTCCCTAATTCTGACTACGTGCTCGACAGTAGTGACATCGGTGCACCTAGTGTACCTAAAGTATATACTTATTTGAGTTCGGCTTGAGATTCGCTTTACAAACGGCGTGTACTACTTCCCGGGTGAGTCTCCTGCAGTGTTCTTCAAAAATCTGTCCGTACACAATGATGTCGTCGAGGTAGAAAGCATTGTCCAGTTCATACGGTTAAGTACGCTTGGCCCATCAAACGCTGGAAAGTCACCAGATTGTTACATAAACCGAAGGGAAGGCGTGAGAATCGGTACAGACCACCACAGGGTATTCGAAAGCTGTCTTCTTATCGTCACGTGGATCCGTCTCCACTTGCCAATGAACAGTTCGTGTGTCGAGAGTTGTAAAAAATTCAGAACCACCAAGTCGATTCATCGCTTCATTCAAACGAGGGAGCTGGTGAAACCCTTTCATAGTGACGCTGTTTAGTTTTCTGAAGTCAACCCAGAAAGGTATACAGACAGATCCATCTTTCTTCAGAACAAGGACCGACAGATGATGGCCCGGGACTTGCCGATGGCGTAACGATTTGTTATGCGATCGTATAATCGGCTGGATTTCGAATTCCACGTCGTTCCCTCGTGGAGTCACCGCGGTGAGGATCCGATGCCGTACTAATGAGGTTGCTTCAAGTTCATTATCAGGAATGGCTATACACAACTCCGCCATTGTGAAAATATTGTCTGAGGCCATGCTCCTGATCACGAGACAACTTTGGTTTGAAGTTAAATACATCCTGCAGTCAACATAGCGTTCACCGGCTCGGCAGGTCAGATATACTGCCGAGGTGGTCATGAGAAGTAGCTTCCGAAATGAACGTGTGTTTCGGAATCACTCCTAAATTAAAAGGTGCCTCCCAACGTAAATATCGCTCGAATTGCTTTCCCGGGAAAGTTCAATTTTGTGTCATACATGCATGTCCTATCCAGACACTTTTTTTTCTCCATAGTTTACTGTCCTTTAAATGTAAGAGACGCATATGCACAAAAAAGAGAGCTATCTATCCCTCGAGCAACCGTCACGTCGCGCCGATCAAACCGAGCTAGATGTCCGTCATGCGTGTCGCGCGACGCCAGCGGCACGCGAGGCGAACCAACAACATGGCGCCCGTTTGTTGCCAGGCCGCATGACCGAGGCGGGAACGGACTGAGCGTGTGGCTCGCATGTTTGCATGTTTCACGCGCTCTGCAAAGTTTGCGTGCAGTGAGTTACAATAATTTAAAAACAAACCTTGCTATATTAGCATTTATAGATACGTAACTCCACTTTTTCTTTTTTTACTCGCTATGCGACGATGGCGTTTTTATGCGGTGATACGCTCTAGTTTTTACTTGTTTGTCTCCGCTTCGATCCACTGCACTTTTTTTTCTTTCTAGATATTCGAGGGGAAAAAACAAATCGCTAAACACTTGGAGATGGTAAACATATTGCTCTTTTTAACTGCTCATTGCATCCGTTTTATTGTACATTTCCCGCAAAGGCTTGGGTGCACTATGCACATCAGGTTGACAGTGACTGAAAGATCGCGGTAGCACGGGACACACAATTCAGCACATATAAAATGTCTTTTTTTTTTCTCGTACTTTATTTTATTTTTATTCTTTTATTTTCAGACACACAATCAAAAACCAAAATGCGAAAGAAACCTGTCTCGGGCAGTTGCTCCGACCCCGAACGCTAAATCCTGGAAAATCCGCGCCCCCTTTCGTCGCAGTCAGCGTTTTTGAAGCGCCACCTACTTTGGCTGGTCCTTGCTGCCATGGCCCGGGGAAGCTTGAGTACGGCGTAGCTCACGCCGGCGGCGCCGAGAAGAAATTTTACAAAGCCACTGACGTCCAAATCCTGTTCCATGGCGCCTTCGAATCTGCCAAACTTTTAGTTTCCCAGTTGCAATAAACTAGAAATCCCTTCAACGCTTCAACGCTTTAAGGGGCTGAAATCCCTGCTGCCACACGGCTCGGCCCAACGCCTTAGGATTTTGCGATAAAGTTGAAGGTAATCGCAGTAGATGTGAAGCTTGCAACTTACGTTCTTTTTTTTTTTGCACTTTTTTTGGGTCGGAGAGAGATAGAGAGGGAAGGAGGGAAAGACAGAGAGAAAGAGAGAGAAAGGTCCCTACAAAAAAAAGTATGCCTCCCCAAAAGCTTGAATTTTATTGACTATTTTTATTTCCTTCCTGTTGTATCATCCGACCGACCTCTGTGAATGTTGAACCTTGGACATATACAAGCCATGGATTCGGAAAAGACGCTGTAGCACGGCCCTGCCTTCTTACAAGAATCCAAAAAATAATGTCTTGTAAAAATGTGAAAAAACATTTAAATGTGTAAAGTAAAAAATGAAACGAAGGCTTAGAAATAGGTAGTACTCAATACAAGTAAGGTAAGAAGTCGCACTATGCGGCGATTCACCAAACGCAGTTATAATCATCGCTGCCAGACCAGTTTTGAAATAGATCGAGTAGTTTCACTCAAGATAAAACTAACCATCCAGTTGTGTCGTTGCATCTTGTCCAAATTATACGCCGAACTCAGGAAACTCTCGGCTTACCTTAGCTTACTCTTTCTCTCTCTCTGTTAAGCACATTTTTTTCTTCTTCTTTATCCCGTTATAAAGTAGCCGGTGCCATTTTAAGATACTTAATAATAAATAATAAATAATAACAATACTGTATATTATTATTTCTATATATATATATATATATATATATATATATATATATATATATATATATATATATATATATATATATATATATATACGGGTCTGTCAAAGCCAGTTAGATGACTTGTAGGACAACACCCTTCACTACATGAATAAAAAATGTCCCCCTGATATGTAGTTCCCGACTCAAGCAACCGTTACCACGTTATTATACTGACGATGATGAATAAAGAAGAGAAGAAAAAATCAACACGTTTGTAAGCGTGCACGCAAAACACTCATAGAGGCACGCACACATACAGACACACAACTTCACAATGTTTTGCTGAGTTCTTGGAGTACTTGCTTTAGTTTCTTCAGGGAGTCCGCCACCGTAAACATCGTCTGGTAGGCTGTTGGAGATCGTTGGTATACATAGAAGTTCCGAAGCTTCTTCTCATATTTCGTAGTGACAAAAGGTACCTAAAATCGTTCTGTATGTCTGAGTGATCTAGTCGCAACATGGTTTATTTTATAGTTATCGCTCCAAAAATACTTGAGGGCCACAGTCTGAACCAATAAAGCCTCGAATAATTGCAAACCTAAGTTGGCGAGTTTTTCCTCTTTGGTTTGGAATGCTGGTCCAGACAATGCTTTTAAAAATGCTTTTCAAAATTGCATATTTTTTTTTGTACCAGACTCCAGAGCTATGTCCAAAAATTGTTATTTCATACTGCAAAATTCCGTATACCAATGCCTGACCTATTGTTTTTTTTTTCTTCTTTGATCTAGGTATTAAGGATCTTGTATGGCACAGCAAGAGGACACACTGCGTAGTCTTCTGCAAAGCTGTAAGAGATGCGTGTTCTACGACATATCACTGTCAATTTCTATCCAAAGACATTTAACCATGTCAACGTAAGAAACAGGACAGCAGTTGCAAGAAATACACCGAGGCGTATGCATGGAAAGGGGGTTGGACGCTAACATTTTAAGGTGAGTATGAAAACAGGAAAGCTTGGTTTTAGATACATTTATCGTTAGACAATTTGCTTCAAGCCAGTCGTGTAAGCGGCAAGTGTCGTTTTGCAGCGAAGTAATTGCAGTAGATGGATTAAGGTGGACCGAAAGCAAAACCGTGCCATCCGCGTATTGGAATGGGCTACAAGCGGAGATTGCTTTGGACATGTCATTAACAAATGATGTTGAAAAGGAGAGGCGACAAAACAGATCATTGGGGAACCCCGGCCTTTAAGTCAACTTTGGAGCTTCGGCTATTGGCTCTAAAAACTACTTGTGTACGATCGGTTAAAAACGTTTGTAGTAAAGAAACGAAAGGACCGCAGAATCCAATGTTGTATTTTTTTCTCAGTATAATGGTATGACTTATGGTATCAAATGCCTTTGAAACATCAATAAAAACCGCACAGGCGACTTGATTCTTCTCGCAAGCGAGATGCAATGCATCTGTAAAGTTCTGTGGGTTACACGCCCCCTAACGAAGCCATATTTTCTAGACGAGGTAAAGTAAAAAAACATCAAGGAACGTCATCATAGTTTCGAGAATATGCTTTTCCAATATTTGTATTTGCAAGGTCAAATCGAAATTGGGCGATAAACTCTAAGAAATGCCTGCGCGTCTACTTACCCGCAAAACACTCGAAGAGCCAATCTCTGCGATCTACGAAATGAGCTCAGCGAATGATGAGGCGGAACATCCGTTTAGACCTAAAAATATAGACTGAAAATTTCGGAACTTATTCCTGAGCTGTTCCAAAGGAGGTCTGTAGAAGGCTAGCAAAGGTAAAAACCATTTAAAATTGCATATCCTAATGAAGAGTGACTCACAATTAATGAAATCGACATCAAGCTTTTTAGTACACCACGAATCTCTAAAAAAATATAGCAATTCCTCCTCCTCGGCCAACCGAACGTGTGAAAAAGTGTGCGTTATATCCAGGTATTTGGAATTTATTACAAGAAACGTCTCGCAGATTGATTTCTGTTGGGACAAAAGCATCAAATATTGACGTTGCATTTTTGACAGTTACTGTAAACTCATCCCAATATTTACGGGTACTGCTGATGTTAACATGTAATATTCTACCAACGGAGCTATCACTGACTGTATCAAAGAAAGGTTGAAGAGATAAAAAGTCTGAGCAGTTAGAAACTGTACCTCCATAACTCGATGGGGTTGCCATCCGATACCTTGTTATCTGTCCGGTTTGGCAAGAAAAGAGCTAAACAATGCTTTCCAGGGCAGAAAACCGATGTATGCCTATGGCAGGAGAGGTTTCTGTTTTATTTGCAAACAGTTTTTCATTCTTCACCCATGTGAATTTGTAATGCATGTCTCTTGCTTTTTCACGCAAGCTCCTTGTTCTTTCGGATGAGCTTTTCGTCGAAGAAACTTTTGGGCAAAAGCCCGGCCGTTATCTGCAAGAGTCCGCAGCTTTTGCGCTTGTGGAGAGCCACTGATCTCTTAGCGCTGCCGTATAGAGAATCTAACCAGTATAATTGGAGGGATGTCACGTCGAGATGGTAGGTGGTGCATTGTCATTATGTCACTTTGTTGGAAGTCAGCTATGCCGAGCTTATTGGCCAGCTCATCTTCAACGGTGATCAAGTTTTCATTCGAGGAATAAGGCAGCCAATGTATCTATCTCGAGATTTTTGAAAGTCGGTTACACTGATCCCTGTCAATTTAACTCGTTTTGCAAATGTTCACTCGTCTTGAAGTGCTCCGCAACCACTTCTCTCAGTGACGTGGTCTCGTTGCGGAGTTCTGTCACTGATCATGCGCTAGCTGTGGCTGTCGAGAGCATGGAGTCGTAGCTCTCCGACAGGAAGTCAACCGCGACTTCAGAATCTCTGTTAGTGCAGATTTCAGGTTCTCGACTACCTCGACGACGCCGACGATTATTATTGTTAATAATAATAATAATAATAATAATAATAATAACAACTACAATTACAAACAGAAGAAGGAAAAGTAAAAGAAGAAGAAGAAGAAGCAGGAGGAGGAGAGGAGAAAAAGAAGAAGAAGAAGACGAAGACCTTATTCAGACTTTTAGTATTGACTGATAAAGCAAAAGGAGGATTAACGCCGCCTGACAAGGCTCTATACAGTCGTACACAGCGCTCATCAGAGACGAAAAATGAAAGAGGGAAAAGTGGCATGAACATAAAAGATTCAACAATCACAATCACAAAATATTAGAGGACTTATCGGCCCCAGTCATACACAGCATGTGTCGCTGTGATAATGCAAGTAGCCTTAGAGGTCATTATATCAAACAGATTCACTATTAACGGCACGACGACTTTGAAATCATCCTCTTTCGAAGTACATGTTCAATCCCACAAAACGATTTATTTATTTATTTATTTATTTATTTATTTATTTATCTTTATTTATTTATTTATTTATTTATTTATTTATTTATTTATTTATTTATTTATTTATAAATAAATAAATACTACATACTCCAATTTGGGGACATGGTAGGAGTGAAAAAACACTTCAAATATGCAGAAAACAACAGTCCAACAGCCGACAGTGCCTAAAAAATTAACAATGGGCTGTCATGTAAATACACCTCGAAAGCATAAATACAAAGGTCAACCACGCCAATAGAACAAAAAGGTACACAAGAAAGAAACAAAAGAATACGTCCTACATATCACAGGCACAGCTCACAAAAATAATACATACTGAGC
Organism: Ixodes ricinus; assembly: GCA_037355805.1. Lineage (NCBI taxonomy): Eukaryota > Metazoa > Arthropoda > Arachnida > Ixodida > Ixodidae > Ixodes > Ixodes ricinus. The sequence continues at coordinate 196,496 of JAZHYW010049537.1, read as the reverse complement.
AAAGGAAACAAAAATTACAGGTAGTTGTTTATCAAAGCAAAACTGAACCATGTGGGATGATTTCAACAAGGACGGAGCTTGCAGCAATAAGGGAAACTGCGGAGCATACCAGTCTTCAAATACCGTATCTCTATGCGATCTTTGTTGACTCGAAATGCGCACTCTTAAGTCTCTCCTCGGTGAGTAGGCGGACTCATGACATCCAATTCATTCTGACACCCCTACTGACTCACCAAAATGTCTTTGCCCAAGGACATCAGGTAGCTCTACAGTTGATACCAATGATATTATGGGATTTCTAGGAATGCTACATAGCAGACAAGGCAGCCTGAGACACTCGTGAAGAAAGCGTCGATCTCCTCATTTCATTTTTAGAAACTAATTCAAACACCGTTGATAAAAAAACACAAAAAATCGTGACAATATTTATTATGGGCTGTCCTCGTTATTACTGCAAGTAAACATTTCCATCTTCAATTATAAATTCGTATACCACGAGCCCATTCCAAAAAAATAAAGAACTTTTTATAGACTGCGTCACAATATGGCGTACACAAAAAAATACCGCAATTTAATTGGCAATATACAAAAAAAAAGGGGTGTGTGTATCTTTCTTTACACAGCCTAGAACTTAGTCTACCTCAATGCGCGACTTGTCTCCCAGCTGTAGATGAGAAATTTAGCCAGGGCAATACAACCGCTAGCCTGGGGTATTTAACGTGCATCACGCAGTAGTGATACACGACCATACGCCGGTACGTAGCTAATCCAGGTTGAAACGGGCACGGGTGGGGATTGAACCAAGGATCCCTTGGTTCTGCAATGCGAGCTTTCGCTTCAAGTGCTCCGAGCTGCCATGAGTACTATGTCATCCGCATACATCAGTCCTGGTATTACCTGTATTACATTTCTCCCTCCTTCCATATAACTCACACCAAAACGTAAATTGCACTGCTCTAATTTCTTTTCCATTTTTCTGAGATATATCATAAAAAGCAGAGGTGACAGTGGACAACCCTGCCTGAGTTATCTTTTTATTGCTGCGGGTTGTGTAGTTTCTGCTTCCCATGTTATAACTGCCTTATTGTCTGTGTACACCTGCTGAAGAAACCTAACCAAATGCGCATCTAAGTTATACTCCTTCAGCTGACCCCAGAGGTTTTCCTGGCTCACATTATCGTACGCTCCCTTGGTGTCCAAATAAGCTAACCATAAAGGAGCTTGGTTCTTCATTGCTATTTCTACACATTGAGTGGTGACGAATAAGTTATCTTCCAGTCTTCTATCTCTTCGGAATCCATTTTGAATTGGGTAAAAGGAACATGGTATTTAGTTTCATAAGCATTTTTGCCATATTTCGTAAACATGTCAACATGCAAACTGTTTGGAGAAGTTGGACGGCGCGCAGGCAACACTGACATAAAGTCGTTTAGCTTTAGCCATAACAATCCAATCCAATCCAACTTTTGTGTACGTACACGTACCTGGACCCGCATCTCCCTTCCGCACGCGGTCCGTACATACGCTCCCGTGTCAAACACTCCATCCGGCTCATCTTCATTTCTGAATGGCCACTGGCTCTGATCCCGGGTTCTCTTCGCCCCATCGCTTCTATACTTCGTTTCAGCTTAGGTCCGAGCGCGGCCGATGTTATGAGCCGAAGGGCCAATCGAACAGCGAAAGAGGCACAACGTCATGGCGAGCTCTCTGCAGTTGACAGGACCAGCCGGTATTCGCCGTCTCTCCGTGCGTGCTCCTCCGCCGGCTAGTCATATCAAGTGCAGAGAGCACGCCATGGCGTTGCGCTTTTTGCGCAGTTTGATTGGCCTTTCGGCTCATAACAGCGGCCACGCTCGGACGTAAGGCGAAACGAAGTATAGACGGCATTTAATCCCCTCAGTAGTCTTCAGTAGTAGCAAGCAGACGGAGCCGCCGCAATTAAGGGCTTGATAAGCAGACGAAAAACTCGCCTCCGCATGACGCGTCTTGGCGCACTGAAACAGTGAAACGTACGACGGAGCAAATATACCACGTTGTTTCTAACAGGCTCGTGATTGGACCCGGCTGCCTGTAGCCTTGGGCTTTAGTCCATCGTAGGATGAGACGGAGTATACATAAATCCCGAGATTGGGGATCTGTGGAGGTCCTTTGCTGTGCTATATAAACAGGTAAGACAGAAGTATTAAACAATCTCCAACGAACCACTCGATAACCGGTCCTTTAGCTAAACACACGGAGAACTGGTCATAAAATAATTCATGAACGTTGCAAGCAAGCGGCGCTAAGGTGGCGGTCGTTTGCCATCTCATTTGACCGGAGGTTCACGGGGACGTAAATTGCCAACAGCGCCCCCTTCCGGCGCTTTCATTAAAATGGTCTACACATTCAGCACATCTTCAAGGAACCCAACGTCATAAGCACAGTCATGTCTGGGCCGATGTACGCACAGCCTCTATAGAAGGAGAGGCAGCTTCATTCGGGCCGCCATTCACGAGGCGCTATATTAAATTTAAACAACATAAAACCGTCCAACATAACCATCCTTTCTCTTTTTTTCTATTTAAGGAGCCGAATTGTTTAAAGAGGCGTTCAAATCCCTCCTCTTTGTTCGTCGGTCCCTCCGCCTTCCTCCTCCTCGTTTGCTCTCGCGGTGGAGGGCACGAGGAAGATCGTACAAGCATACAACTCCCCGGAAGAGGATCTCTCGGAGGCGCAGCGAGGCAGCCACGTTACGCGCGGCGCAAGCGTTAGAGGACGCCACGGTTCATCCCCACGACTGCAGCGGCCCGCCAGGCGATCAGCGGAGGCGGCGGCCGAAAGCGGGGCTTCTGCGGGGGCCGACACAGAACAGCTCCGACAGGGGAGGCGGGAAAAGCGCGCTGGGGCTCGGAGTCGGCTGGCCGAGCAGAAGACGGGCTGCTGGGTAACACTCGTCGACATCCGCAGGACAAAGAAGAGTTCAATTTCACGCTCGAGCGGATTTACAGCTTTCAGACCGTCTGCCCTCTGCACTCGCTCTCTTATCGAACCCAGGAGGAGAAGAAACAAAAAAATTCTTCCAAGCAAAACACAGGCCGGGATACAAGACAGCACCACGAGAATTTCGCACCCCATGACAGCGACACCGCCAGAGTTGGAACTGCGACTGCTTATTTACTTTTCCGGGGTGAGCGCTTCGCGGTGTAGTGAAACAAAGTAAGACTAAAGAATTATCTTCTTTGTCTGTTGAAGTAACGAGTTTTCGTGCAGTTATACCGAACGATTTTATTTAAAAAAAGAAAAACAAAAAGGCGTGGACTCCATGATGTAGAGAGACTGGAAAACTTCCGCGAAGGTGGTGTATTTATTTGACATTTCCTCGAGACAAACAACGACCCTCATGGGCGAGAGAGACGCTTGTCCCGCTGTCGCGCCTCATGGAACAATTCCTTTCAGTCACATTTATCGCACGAGTAATTCTCGCGAGACGCCGATAACGTGAGCCAAAATCACGGGACGCGCCATTGTATAATTTGTTTCTTGTTTGTTTTTATGGCGTTTTTTTATGGTGCAGCCGATTCTATCCTTTGTGGTCACCGTGCGCACTTACCAGTTGCCTACACGTCGTGTGAACAATAAAGCGTGATCCAGCTTCAGTGACAGCTCCATTGCCCGGAGTGCAGCATATCAAAATCCAGGCTGTCATATCTTCGAGAATATTTCCTCAGAAATCACGGCTATACGCTTGCACTAGACCGGCATAGCGTCTTAGGCGGGATGGCATTACCCGTAACAGCGAATGCTAGAACACATCCAAACATACAGGAAAACATCCGAAAAAAAAACAAAATGTCAATGCAACCGTGACAAAAGTTACGTGTTCACGCCGCGAGAAAACCATGGCGCACGTGTTTGCCAGTGCTTTTTGCTACTTTCTCATACAGCATATACTTCTAAGCTCTTAATCAGGTCATGGTCACGTCGACTGTTATGCAGGGAACACCAGAAACGTCTCCAACGTAAAATCAACAGTAAAAGAAAAAAAGATAATCAAATTAAATTTTGGCGTTTCACGTGCTAAGTTAACGTCGGGCATTTAGCACGCCCCGGCGGAGGACTGAGGATTAATTTTGACCTCCTGGGGAACTTTTAACGTGCAACAAAAACTCGGTTAAAGAAATGAAAAGAAAAAAGAAAAAGAAGATAACGTTGAGGGATCTTACTGCTACTCCAACAGAGAAGCATAGACTATATTCTTATAGGGGAAACAATGATTTCATTGTCAGGAACTTGATAATAAAATAGAGTGTGAACGAAACCGTCCAGTCGTGGAACATTCGAGAACTTCGAAAAACTATATCTCACAATCATCCTTATCATTAAAGAAGAAGAAAAAAGAACCCAATCCCACTGGGCAGTTGGGACCGTGCCCACACCGACCTATGTCTCATCCTGTGATGCACTAAAGGCCAAAACCACGGGGGCCGCCAGGTCCAATCACGTTCCACGCTAAACTATGACATGCTTAACATTGATTAGGGGTGGACGAATAATGCTCCGAATCCAAAAGCTCTGCATTATTTTTATAGCTTCGACACCGCAAAAGCCTGTATGTCGTGGCTTTCTTTGCAATGTGAAATTTGTGGAGTCACTCAGCGCTATTCGATTCGAACCACTGGTCGCCCATCCCCATCAGTGATCCGAGACGCGGTCGCCGATACGTGCATCGAAGCGAAATACCGCACAATTTCTAAGTGGCTCGTGAATGGATCTGGCGATCAAGTAGCTTTTGCCTTTAGTCCATCGTAGGGTGACACGAAGTATGAAACTTAAATCCGAATCGCGAGCTACCATTGCACACCGAAAACAGAAGCACCGGAAATCCAGCGCGATGCAGTGGCGAATGAAAGTTCCACCGGTCCGGCAATATATTCGTATAATTCGCTCATGACGGGCACGCACACGCACACCCAAACACACACTACACACACACACACCCACGCGCACACACACACACACACACACACGCACACACGCACACACACACACACACACACACACACACACACACACACACACACACACACACACACACACACACACACACACACACACACACACACACACACACACACACACACACACACACACACACACACACACACACACTCTCTCTCTCTCTCGCAGAGGGCACACACCAAGCGAAAACAAAACGAGCGCGCGCCGTCCTTCCTGTTAACCTGGCGTGGCCTCTCCGCATCCATCGCTCCAGGTGCTAAAACGATACTCGGCGCTAATTTATCGTCGCCAACGCGACCACGCGGGCGGCTTTCAAGAGCGGGGCCGTCAGGCGGACCACGGGCCCCCTCGCCGCACAAAGGCCGGGCAAGCAGCGGTGGTCGCCACCGCAGCAGTGACGGCAGCGGGAGAGCCCGAGGGGGAGAGGCCGGCGACGTGGGAAGCCCCGAGGTAGGGCAATCGGCGGTGGAGACCCCGTCGTGGCGGCGCTGGCCACCAGGTCTCCCCCGTGTTCCTCGTCGCAGCCACCTTGGCGGAGGGCCGTCGGCCATTCCGGTCACCTGGGGGATCCGCGGGGCCAAACGAGCGCGCTGCTCGACGGCGCCTCGGATCAGGCCGTGCGAAGAGAGAGAGGCGGCCCGTGTGGGGGGGATTTGTAATTCAATTGCGCGGAAGACGAACACAAATACGATCATTTATATCTCGAACCCTGGGTGTCTGGCCCGAAAATGAGATTAGGATGGACTTTTGGGATCGCGGAGGTTGCCAGACCGTTGAGACTTCCTGCTGAGTCGGTACGGAGGTGACACATCTCGCAAAGATTGGTGAGCCGGGCAACCATGTTTTTTTTTCTTTCTTTCTTTTCTTTTTTTGATCGGGGAAAAAAAAGGGGGGGGGGGGAGGGCGATTCGAGGAGACCCTTGACTCTGCAGGAAGGGACGCCCGTTAGCCCTCTTCAAATGCGCACCGCGTGGAGAGCCGCACGAATCGACGATGGACGGCATCGCGCGGGGCGGCGGGCAAGAGGACGCGCCGAAACGTCCACTCTGTCCGAGACGAGCGAAACGACCACTGTCGGGACGAGTCGGACACTTTCCCGACAAAAACCGGGCCATTACGCTGATTTATACGGCATTTCCAAGCGTGCGTGTGCGTGTCTGTAAGTAATATACCACCGATGCAACGATACGACAACAAAAAGACACAGGCCAACCATTGAGGGTTTTTGGAGTATTTTCTTTTCGTCGCCCATTAATCAACTTTTAAAACGCATGACGTCAACTCATTTGTTACGCCCTTGTAAGCTTACCGTTTTTTTTTGTCTTTTTTACACTCATAGACCCCCCCCCCCCCCCCCCCCACACACACACACACACATATATATATATATATGTATATATAAGTCAAAGATGCGTACTGTCGGAGTTACTAATTCGAAGTTTATTACAACGTTTCGAGCGGGGACATATATAAATTTGAGTTACATGCATATTTATGGAGTAAAGTAAGACACTGCACAAGATATGTTTCCCACGAACAATATGTTTCAGTACGAATACATGAAAGAGAAAAAAACATCGAGGACTGGGACGGAAACAGGACAAGAAGTCATATTTCCGTCCCCGTGCTCGATGTTTTATCTTTTCATGTATTCGTATATATTCACCAACATGCTCGTTCTAAATTAATATGTTCAATCACGCAGCACCTTATTTTCAGCATTAGAGCCAGAGCTTGGCACGATATTTAAAAAAAATGTATCGTCAACACCGCTACCCGATACCAAAACAAAAATCGTATTTCCGTTACCGATACAAAATACGAAACCGAAACTGATTCCCGATACACATACTGGATGTTGTATCGTAGATACTTCAATACATCACTAAAATCGCCAATATTCATAAAGCTAGTAATATGATTTGCTAACGAAATTTGTCCGTGATTTCTGGAATATAGTGTATTCGATATAGCGGATTGTTTTTGAAAGTGCTTGGACGAATCCGGCCCCACAGATTTCTGTCGGCGCGGCTGGTTTCTTTAGAACTTTAGCATTGGACTGAAGCCGCGGTGAAATTTAAACGGTCACTTTCATAAGCAGCGTAGCAATATTTTTTTTTAAACTAATGTTCCTTATGCGAACCGGTGTCTGAGCACTTGACTATACACACGAATAAACTTACAACTTTTTTTTATGCTTTTCTTTTGCTATATACTGCAGTATTTACCGGACCTCTGCCTTTGCCCTGGCTGAAAGGTGCAAGCTCCGCGCGATTAAGAAAGCCGAACGGTTGTTTCCCAGCACTGTGTTCAACAGACGTTTAAAGTTGAACATTATGCCTTAAAAGCTAGAAGGAAAACAACAAAGATAAAAGGGCTGAAAGTCGACAACAGGGAGAGGTGGTGCCTTCCTCCCTTCCCCTCTTTGCCCTCAGTCTGCGATTGCCGTGCTGCTCTTGTTTTATTTTGTGTGTGTGTGTGTGTGCGTTTGCGTGTGTGTGTGTGTTTCACAACAGAGGGCAAGCTAGCCGGTGCATGCGAGATAATGCATACCTGCCGCGAACTACCCCCCCCCCCTCCCTCCCCTTTTTCTTTCCCCTTCTCTCCTCAAACACTGTAACACCGTCCCACCCCTTTTTTCGGTATGCTACCGCCTGAGCTTGCGCCGCTGGCCCAAAGTCTTACAGAGGCTCCACAGTCTGCGGATCATCCTTTTTTTTTTTTTTTTGGAGTATCGAGTATTGTGAAAATGCACGATACACTAAAAATGTATTTTCGATACCGATACACCGATACTTTCATTTCTGACCAGCGACACCTACTACCGATACACAAAAGGTATTGAAAGATAGTACCGAAGATACATGTATCTTCGATACTGCTCATACCTGATTACAACCAAGTCAACGAACAATGACACTATTGCAAGATTCTTTCACCGCTACGTCCCTCACGCTCGGTCTGTGTAGAGGCGAAAAGTCCGTTCAAAATCTGCAATCGCCAGAACGAAACCTAGGAAGCCGATAAATTAACACGCTTAAATTCTGAATTAAAAAAAAAATCTTTTTTTTGTCATACAGTGTCACCTAATACGAATAGAAGTGCTTGACAATTATTCATTTTGCAACCTCCGCTATCGCTGTTAACCAAAGTGTCTACCAAGCAATCTTGCACACGTTACTCGAAAAAAAAAAAAAGGTAGTCGAACAATTACAATCACTTTCGGTTAAAAAGTATTCCGTTAGATTACTCGATTACTCGAGAAGAAAAGTAACTGACTGTTACTTTTTAAAAGTAATCACTACTTGTCTGATTATATCGAACACAACAAATTTTTCTGCCAGTTTGAAAACGTGCCTTTCATTCAGTTTATTATTGGAATCGCCGAATTTAAGAACTACTTCTCTCAATTCACCGTTTTTGGTAGACCATCCTCCCGTCAGAAACTTGGTTCAAGGATCCCTTGGCAGAAAACTCGTAGAAACAAGGGCGCCATTACGGAAGGGAAAATAGTAACGGTTATAGTCCTTTTAATACTTCCAAAAGTAATCAGCTTACTTTTGTGATGACTTCCTAATACAAGTCAATACATCATTAAAAATTACTTAAAAAAGTAATCGATTGCAAGTAATTTGATTACTTGTAATATACAAGTCTGCTACCTCCTCAAAAGACTAGTCGCACTGGTTACTGGCTACGGCAGTCGAGCTTAGCGCTTAAAAAGTGAGATTTTATATATTTTTCCTATTTTTATCAAGTAGGAACTAAAATTAAAAAAAAGACTTGCTGGGTGTGTGTTGAATACTAGTATTAAAAATTAACATTTTTCCTAATGAAACAGAACATATGTCGCTAATAGAATACTACTCGCGGCGACAACTATTTTGTGCTACGTTGTCAAGGCATAGCGTAGCTTCCACAATGCATTGTGGAAGCTACTTTCGGCAGGCTGCAGCATGCTGCAGCCTGCCGAATGTAAAGTAACTGAATCGTGGGAAAGTAACGCCAAGCTCCTCATATGGACGCCATTTTGTCCCTTAAAATGAACAATTTCTGCTTGACCTCTCCATTGTTGGGGATCCGATCTAAATTCTCTGGTGACGGGTAGCTTTATAGACACGTTTCTTGTATACCGAGATTTTGCTATCCACACACCGGCGCAACAAGCGTACATCTTCGTATACCACCACCACACGCCGTGGCGGTGCTTGGAAGCATTGAAAACTAATTTGCCTGTTTTGAAATACGCAAGAAAAACATACTTGCAAAAAGATCCATGGAGATGGGCATGATTGATAAGTTGATTGCATACACAATATGCCAAAGACGCTTATACTTGCGAGGAACGCCTTCAGTGCGATGATGTTGCATAGTGATCTGGACGCGACTATATAGATTAGAACGACCCTCTCAGGCTTCAAAGATTTGAAGGGGCCGAAATGGCGATTGCAAGGCAACGGAGACTGATTAGCCAATTGCCTTGCGATTGGCTAATCGCATTCCTATGTTAGTATTTGTTTGTGTTAGTATCTCTATGTCTCTATGTTAGTATTTGTTTGTGTTCGGCTAGCAGGGAGGAAAGGCAATGGCGCTACTTTCTCAGGATCGAGTAACTTTAGCCGAGAGAACGTGGCTTCGTCTCTTATTGCTTCTAGTTTGTATGCACGCTCGTGAGAAGAGGTGCCAAACAAAGCCACGCGCTCCCACGAGTATTATGGCTTTAACGAAGTTGGAGCACTGCAGAAGCTACGCTATACTTTCCAACGTATAGTACAAAACAAAGTTTATGCCAAGTATAGGTTGAACGAAACAAATTAGAGGAGGACACTTAAGACAGCTTACATGTATGAATGCGAAAGCATTATAGTCCCGATGCGGTCGCCTCACAGTCCATCGCACGAAGCACACAAGAAGCACAGATGAAGTCCGAAGCGCACCTTTTTCACACGGTGCTCCGGCGGTGACATACCACGCTCCCCCACTGCGCAGGCGCGGCGCCCCCGCCGGCTCCACGGCTTCAGTGACGAAGTATCTGCGTTGCTGTGCTTTTCTTTGTGTTTTATTTCTGAGGTGCATCCTCTTTGACCTCGAGCGGCGCGTGCTTGATGACGTATTTTTATAGCCGTCTTTCGGGCACAACGCCGACGTCTTTTCGCGTAATGGGACAAATAAGGCTTTCACCTTAAGAAAACGAACTATGCTCCTGTAAACAACTTCAATTACATTTGAGGTTTGGCTGACACATCTGGAACTTCACAGCGCCTAAAACGTGTCAATTCGCCAGTGTCACAGTATCCCTTTTTAAAGTTCGGCGCTCTTTAGCAAGGATGAGGTTTACTTTCTCGCACCCGGTTTCTCGGCTTCCTTGTGCCCCTGGGACTTAGCTTCAGCGCCGGCAACGTTGACCAGACTAAGCTCTAGCCTGATCCTCAAACAGCACTCCCCGTCATACGCTCTATTCAGATCCACCAAAAAAGACACAATCGGCTTTCTCTTCGCGATCGTTTTTTACAGCGCCATCTCACCCCCCACCGCCAAGTCGAAGTCATCCTATAGGCCTCCGATTCGACTGCAACGTGCACGGAACAGGGATGCTCGTTAGCGCCGCATTTTCATTGGAAGGGGTGTAAACCAACGCACAGGCTGCTTCACCTCGCGTCGGAGTCTCGTCGTCTTCCCATTGGCTCCTTTTTCGGTCCGCCTCTCCGAGCAGCGCGCGAAAGAGACAGAAAAAAGAGTTCCCCGACTCACAAGCAAGAAAAGACTTCTGAAATATCTTGCACCCCCGCAAGAACCGGACCCACTCGCCCCCCCCCCCCCCCCCCAAAAAAAAAAAAAAAAAAGAAAAGGAAAAAAATGTTAAAGGGAAGAAACGGAACCAAATGGGAGACGACACCATTACGAAAACACTCTACGGTGCCATCTCCTTAAAATAATGCCCAGCCATTTTCTTTCCTATTACGCCTTCCCTCCCCCTCCCCCTTTCCCGTTTTCCACTCGCAGATTCCGGCTGATGTCTCCATCTTTTTTTCGCGCTTGTTTGTACCACTTGTCCTTTTTGTCGACAGAGCGCGGCGCATTTTTTTGCCTCCCTCTCTCGTTCTGCCTCTCGCCCTCGACGCCCTCTTCCTCAAACAGCGTACGACGCGACACCGCCAAGTCGATGCTTCCTCGTTAAAGTTAAGCGAGGTAACGATGCCCAATAAAAAGGGGAAGCCCCTCCCCCGCAACCCCCAAAACCAAAGGCAGCAAAAAACACAAAAAAAACGGCTCTAAATGCCTACGTATGCTGCCACGGTGCCATTTCCCCTCCTCCTCCTTCGCCCCACAAAAAAGATAGATGTGTCAATTACACGTCCTCGCAGTGACGCTGCCAAAAAGGTGTACAAAGATGGCGCCCATTTGCGCTCTCTCCCTCTCTCTCTCTCGCCCCCCTCCGCGCGTCCTGCCTGTGTATCTTGCGGCCGTTACGGGTACATTACTTTTCGCAGCGCTTGCGGAAGGTGGCGCGGCGCGCCCGCCGACCGATTACGGACGTCACATTAAAGCGAGCTCCGAGAGTATGGTGGGCCCGGCGCGGACTAGGACCCCGACTTCGCCAAGTTGTTTCTCCCTCCCTCTCGCGCGCGACCGAGGACGAGAGAGCACGGCCCTCCCAATATCGGCAAGAAGCGCCGCCGAGTATCATTACACGCACTCCCGGGGTGTAGATGGTGGAGAAGGGAAGCGGAACGGGTTTGAACTCGATTCTTTCACTCCCTACGAGAGGGTCGAGCACTCGGATAAGACGACAACAATAAAAACCAAAGTTAATAATAAGGAAGAATAAAAGAAAGAGAGAGAGCGGGCTCATTAAAAGAACGCAGCAAGCGCGGTCAGAATGAACGGAGGGCCTCCCCTTCAATTTCGCTCGGTACGTTTGTTTCTCTGCACGGCGCCCGAGTCCACCGGCCGTTTCCCCCTGCGCGGTGCTCGCTCGTCGAGCCGTAACGGTAAAAAAGGAGAATTATGAGCCGGCAAAGTGAAGGGAACAAAGAGAGGAACCGGTCGTGCCTACTCGAGACAGCGAAAATGGCTTGTTAGATGTTTCGAAATAAACGCGTGACTCGCGACGAGTGCGCCGATTTTGGGAGGAAAGCATGCGGACGATGCCGGTACGCGACGATCCGTAGTGCGATGAAGTCAATTTGGTGAAGTACCCAGTAGAAAAAATACGTAGTCCATTCCTCTCGCTTAATTAGGTCGTTGTGTTTGTTCTCTTCGCTGCTGACCCCGAAAGGTGCTCATTTTGGGCGCCACGCGTCGTTAACGTCTGAAGGTACTGTGCTCACAAAACTGATTAATTTTGTGCAAACACGCCTAAGTAATCTTCGCTTCAGCAAAGTATTGATGACTGCTAACAGCGCCACTTCGATTTGAAAACGCGAAGTTTTACTTTGTCTGTGCGAGTCTTGCTTCGCGTATATAACAAGTGGGAGACATTTACCCCGTAACCCGTGCACGTCCCCCTCACCCTGCCTGCACTGTCAGAATAGGAAAGAGTGAGGAAGAAACAAAAAATAGCAAAGAGGGCGCCTTACTCGAAACTCGGGGCGTGCAAAGGTCAGCACAATCAGGGCGATGGGTCTTTGAGGGGAAGATACGTTCACAAACAGGTGGCAGGTAACACGCCAGTCAAAAATGAACGTGTCCGAAAGAGCAAAAGTTTGCCGAGAGAGGGTACCTCCCACTCCACCGAGAGAGAGTGCGCCTGCGGTGGCACGGAATGCAGAACCAGGGCTCTGCTTGAGCGAATTGGCGGCGGCCGGGCGGTGCCCGCGCAGCTAGCGCACACGCAAAAGAGCCCAGACGCGAGCGCTGACCAAGAGGAAGTAGCGAGCCGCGGACATCGTTACCAATTCCGGCCACACATAAACCGGGGGTCCCGGCCAAAAACAAGCAAAGGGCTGCGGGGTTCCTAGCTATTTACGTTACCAAAACCATTACTCGAGCCGCGCACCTTCCATACCAAGGGAGAGGTACGCCGAGGGAAGGCCACTTCTTGTCATTGCGTCCGGTAAACCAATTGCGAGGGTGCTAGGCTGGCCACATTACCCGACTAGAAGTAGCCGCTATTAGCACTTGTGTAATCCGATTTGGTAGCCCTCAAGCCTCGGAGCTGCTCGCGGCCGAGGCGGCCGAGCCGCCCACCCCTCCGAAGAGTGATGACCATTACAATGCGGTTAGCCTCTGTACAACGAGGGTCAGTTGGATGATTGGTAATGCAGGCCACGACTAGACCGAGGGCGAACCAATCAGTAAGCTGCAGCCGGCTGGCAAGAAGCCCCGTCCGCGGAAACATGAGATAATGGCTCTATAAAACAAGTATTGTGCGCCCTGCGCGCCGGGCTGCCGATCTGGCCGAAAGGGCCGGGCATTCAAACCGGGTTTACGGCTCGGGATTCCTCTCCGCGAGCGGTCAGACCCGCAGCCTGGACTCCCGACTCCCAACCTCGGGAACCTTCGTGGCCCGCCCTGCTGCATCATTGATACTCCCGCCTCTACCGTGGCACTGCTTGAGCGAAAACGCCGCTACGAATTCGCTGGCAGGGGGCACACCCCGGCAAACGCGCATAATTCCGCTGCGGAGAGCAGCGTGGGGGCGCGCCACGATGGCTCTGATTTGCACAAGCTGATGGTGATTGGTCGTAAAGTCAAACCTTTCACCTAGAGCCACGAAATAAACTACGCTTCTGACTAACGAAACTTGAGCCACCTTGGTGCTGAAAATCATGGTTCCCAGTTGTCTGAAGGTTTAGCTCATCGCAGGGCACCAAAATGTCGGCGCCCACAGAAGGGGAAAAGTGTGCTGATACTCTAAGCGTGGTTTACTTCGTGGCTCTACGTTGACGCAGATTTGAGACCACAACCACGAAAATCTTAGACAGCTTTCCCTTCAGCTCTGTACGCGCAACTCGAGCGCACGTGATGCCGAAACGCTTATGTTGGTGATCAGCCAACTGAAAGACTCGCCTGCAGTTCCTTACCTGCACCTATCACGAGGGTCGTCACTCTTAGAAGAGAGGAGACGGATCACGAAAGAATATGTCCTCAATAACGGTTCGAAAGTGCGACAAATATCCCGAGTTCGTCCAAACTAAAAAAAAAAAAAAGTAACAAAAATAAATAAAGGTCAATATTAGGAACAGTACGTATCCGTCTAATTTCAGACACGTGAAAGAACCGCAAGACGTTAGAATGCAAAGTGTTCCTTTGCATACGTCATTCAATATGGTTTCCTATTTTAGTTCTACTGGACGATGATTTGGATTTGGCTAGCCGCAGCGGGGTTCACCAAATCCAAGGGCCCTCCGTGGAGCTCCCCGGCATATGGCATTTCTGCGCGTTGTAAATGATCTTGGTCACTAAACTTCGTAAAATGGGGCTTACTTTCTCTCCCAGCGGCAATGCAAAAAGAAATGAAAATAGGTTTCAGCACTGATTATTCAAAATGTTGCCAGTCGAGTTCAAATATCAGCAACACGACTGGCTAGAAAAGAAATCATTTCAAGAATTGTGTCCTTCGAGCGTGCACTTAAAAAGACCGCCCCTCTCCCATTATACTCTTATGTTTCTGTTTTCTTTCCTAATATTATATATCTATATATATACCGGGTGTTTTTTTGTTTTTTTATTTCTTACAGATTTGTTTTCAAAAAAAGCCGTGAAAGCTACACTCATGTGGTTTGTGCGAGTGAGTTATACTCCCAAGGGGACATTTTGTGGGTGGCTAATCTTTGCGATAAGTCGGCTAATTAATTAAAATTAACTAATTAACTTTTTAATTAGTGAAAATAGACATATGGTTCTTTCTGAAAATGACTGAGTGTTTCTGAAAATGACTGATTTAGGGGTTTTGGACGACGCTCAGCGAGTTCTCCTAATTGGAACCATATGTCTATTTTCACTAATTAAAAAGTTAATTAGTGAATTTTAGTTAATCAACCGACTTATCGCAAGCAGCCACCCACATAATGTCCCCCACAGACAAGGCTCACTCGCACAAACTACATAAGTGTAGCTTTCATAGCTTTTTAAAACAAATCTGCAAGAAAAAAACACACCTTGTATATATATATATATATATATATATATATATATATATATAACGTAAAGGCGTGCCGCAAAGTCGGGTCAATGGAAAATAAAAAAAAATTCATTTTGTTTTTTTTTTGTTTTCTAAATCGCCGGTTTGAGGCAGTTTGGCAGAGAACGCAGGTGCACACTGCGCACCACAAGCGCTGGCACGATCCTCTTGCTTGAAATTCTGTCATGGTCGCTCGTGAATTAATGTAACGCGAATGCGTATTTTCACACCAGAACCTTTGGAATCCTGATTTTAGAAAGGTGGACTCATCGAAAGTGTGCTGGAAAAAGAATGATTCCCAATCTGCTTTTAGCACCCCCTGTTCCTTGAATCGCGTGCTCAGAAAATGCAACTTTCAAGTTGAATCCCTGCTATATCCACCATGATCGCGGGCTTCAAATCATTTTATGAAGTAAAAAGAAATCTCAGCATCAAGCTTGCGATTACTATAATTAATTTTAAGAAATAAAAATCAGAAGTTTGAAACGCTCAACAGGAGGCACCTGTCAGAACAAATCAAAATCGATTTGCTTGGTGGAGTAATTAACAAGCAAGACTCTCCAAAAGGGAATTACCTGGCTAGGATTGAATCTCCGAAAATTATTTCTCTCAACTCGTCTTTTTTAAGCGCTGCGCCCTTTGCGCAGCTCACGGTTGCTCAGCTTCTAACGTTTGGCTTCGATCATTACCGCCTTGTTCTCCGTCAGCAGTGTTTCCTCCCTTGCCACTCCCTGTATTCTCTCAATATTCTCAGATGTCATATACTATGGTCAGTAACCAAATCGCAGCTACACTATGATCTATACTCCCGCTTCTCCAAATACGTCTAGACGCAGCGGACACTACCATCCTAGCCAATCTCGCTCTGTGATCGTAGCACGTGATAATGTCGTCCGCGCTTCTCTGCACCCCCTTTCCAAGGTC
Organism: Ixodes ricinus; assembly: GCA_037355805.1. Classification (NCBI taxonomy): domain Eukaryota; kingdom Metazoa; phylum Arthropoda; class Arachnida; order Ixodida; family Ixodidae; genus Ixodes; species Ixodes ricinus. Next base: position 180,448 of record JAZHYW010049537.1, on the reverse strand, counting down.
ATGTGGCGCTCGACGTGGCCTTCCATAGGCTCCGATGACTCGTAGCATCCACTGTGCTTGGACGTAGGGTGAAACGGACTATCGTTTCATTTTTCATTTTTTTCGAAGGTTTTTCTTTTTCTACGTCTTTTAGAACTACCACGCAACCACAAAACAAGCACTGGCGGAAGCATTTCCTGTCGCTCGTGTTGGGGCTCTTCAGCTCACGTACAACAATGTCATGGGGAGTCCAGATACACGTCAGGGATTACGTGAATTGCTCTGACAAAAGAACAGCAATAACCCTTCTTTTTATCCCTTTTTTTCCACCTGAATCCCTACCAATGGAAACGTCCCGGATTGCGCTGTTTTTATTTTAATATAAATAAAAATAAATCACCTTTTTATGTAATGCCTTTTAAGTTTATTTCTTTCCTTCCTTCTTGTTGCTCCGAACGCCCAACTGATTGCGAACATTACAGTTTCATGGATCCCAAAAATTCCAAGTCTGAATATACGACCGTGATATCCGGGACCAATACGAAAAACGTGTTCCGATTTAATATGCCCCAAACTGAGGCCACCACACCATCGGTGCACAGCGAACCCCTCGCGCGTTTCCAGCAAACTGCTTTCAAAAAGAGCCACTGATTTCGCTCTTCTAGAGAGTTTAGCTCTTCGAGCGGCATTTAAAGAATTGACAGGACGTCCATCTCCACGGGCAAAAAAGTCCAACCGACAAAAATGAACGAAAAAAAAAAAAAAAAAAGCTAACTTTTAGAGTCGTGTGTGTAGACTCGGAGTTGGAGCTTTTCATATTCAGTCACGTAGACAAGAGCTTGACCACTGGTCTCCCCAACGGTCCCGCTTATTGAATTGGACGCAATTGGCGTCCCTGCGTGGAAGTCACGGGACTTGAACACGAGATCCTCGGTGCTTTCCTCCTACAGAGTGCTTTCCTCGAATTCATGCAGGTCTTTTCTTTTTCTTTTCTTTCTTTTCCGTGTTACAGTTTTTTTTTATTTTTTTTTATTTTTAGAAAGGAAAAAGAACGTCGAAACGCAGTTGATACAATTTTGCCTTCAGTCTTTCTTTCTGCTGTTACTAAAATGAAACGAATCACAGGGATTGGCGTCGCTTTAGGTTCTACGTCTGAGTAAGAGGGCTCTACATCGTCGACGTGCCCTAACGCAATATCGGAATGTTCTTGGAATGTGGCCGACGATCTGACTCTAAAAATAAAATAAAACAGGAAGACTATTTTGTTTTAGCACGAAAGCTCGCTGGGTGTGTAACGTCTTGACCCGGTGGTTCCTACTAACCATGAAGCAGCCTCCCTCCTACATTCAGACAAGACGCTGCATTCTCGAAACAGTGCCTCAATCTCAAATGGCCAGGTCTTCTTACTAGAGAATGACAGAAAAAGAAAAATCAAAATCACAAAATCGCGAGGAACTGTTACGCCGGGGAGAACAAGAATTGAAATCACATACCCAGACCGACTCACGTAAACGCTCCTTATGGGGAAACCATGAACACCAGCAGGAGGAGTTTGTGAGGGCGGAGGAAGAGAAAGAGTCGAGGAGGGAGGGGGTGCCAGGGACGCCAATTTATGCAAATCCAGGCCGGCTAAGCCCCGGCTCCGGCACTTATCTCGCGCCGTTCCTCCGGGGATCTACGCGTCACTCACACTCGCCTAAATCCCTCCCCTGTCACAGGGCCGAGGAAACAAAACCACAAACAAACTAATTTATTCGCGGGTGCTAAATAACTACCGCGCCGTGCCCTTTCCCCGTGCCACCCGGTTTGCACTCGGCGACTCGGATTAGGCAGATAAATAGACCCGCTCCCTCTGTTCGCAGACGGAGGTGGCGTTTTGTCGTCCCCACGAACACCAAAGCCCCCCCGCCCGGTCGCGGTACATCCCGGCTTGCGGAGTCGCTTCTGTCATGTTCCGCGCTTCAATAAACCATCGTGGCAGCCGCAGAGAGGCCAAGTAATGGCTGAATTCCTCCATTACGGACACCCCCGCTCGCGGAGGAGGACGAGGAGACGGGGAAGGCGACGGCGGACGCGGGGACTTCGATTGCCCCGAGGGTGGTGGTGGAGGAGGCACCTCCCACGCGCACTCTGGGGGAGAAAAAGCCCGGCGCCGCAGGAATCGATATTTAATAAACTCTAAACACAGAACTGATTTTATTCCTGCGCGCCCACCGACCCTTCCCCGCCCTCAATTACACTGGAGGATCATGTTTCGCGCGCTCCGAACACGGCCTGGAAGATTTGAGAGGTGGAAGGGGGTGAAAGGGGAGGGGGGCGGGGGGAGCTGTGCGCGCCGATAGCGTCGGTGACAAGGCTGACAAGGCGTGAGTCGCGGCCAAGCTGTGCTCTTCGCCGGGCAGTCTGAGGCTGAGCAAGCCTTCTGCGTCCTGTCTGCGGTCGTTGCCGACTTGAATTGTTTACTTCACCGCGTCAGGGCGAAACGACATGCCGGCCGCGTTTGAGCCGGGATTTGCCAGCGAAAGCACAATTTAATGAACTTCTTTCAGTTATAACGATTTCTTTGTTTGTGCTCTCGAAATCGATCTTGCATTGCTCTTTTCTTCTTCTTCTTCTTTTTTTTTTTTTTACATGGGAATGTTTGTTAATATTCGGTGGCTATACTGAGAATAGAGGTTAGTTACTTCAAGCGTAGCCGACGCATCTAAACGACCGTAAAGGTTGCACTAGAAGGAACGTCAAATTGTACAATTGTTTGTGTTCGTTTTACAAGTAGCGTCAAATGCGCCAATGCACGAGGCCCATGCCCTGTGCGGCTTTCGGAAGAAAGTGGATGGAAATACACTAAAATGAGCTATTGGCGGCGTGCGCGAACTACGGGGGGCGCTTCTCTAGCTATCATCATCATCGTTTGTCACGTCACCGGTAGGACAGACTGGGACAGACCGCGCAGATCGTGGATCCCTCGGCTCGTCAGCTCGCTTCATGCGCTGTTAGGGTAACTCGCGGTAAAGCTTGTTTTACGCGTTGAGTTTTTTACTCGGTGAAGTGATATTCGTAGTTGGGACATTTTACCAAAAGCTTGAAACCGTGGCACGCGTAGTCGTGCTAACAAGCACTTTTGGAGCTGAGGTGTCGAAGCGCTGGGACTGTGGTGTGCTGTTTATCTACCCCAGTACAAAAAGCTGGATGATGAAAATAGAATATCCCGCGCTTTCTCACCACAACATCTACCACGGCGAATGCGGATGGGTTGTTCGTCCATCCGTCCGGCATCGTGCTCACATCGATTGCCATCCCATCTGTCTTCTTAAAGAAAAGAAAAAAAAGTGTTTGCGCAGTCGACGGGATTCGACCTGTGCGGGGAGACCCCAATGGATTTCTAGTCCATCGCCTTATCCCCTCGGCCATGACTGCGGGACGGTAGGGCTCTGAGATGTGGTAGTAACTCAAGAGCTGGGATGTCATGGATAATCCATTGCATTAGCCGCTCAACGTCTATACAGGGAGGGCGTTGCGGTCAAATGCTCAAATGCGTACATAACCACGTTCCATACTCACACATTCTCTTTCTGACATGGATGAAAACGAACGAAAAGACATCGTTAAATGTCTTTTGCGTAGGCCGATAAAACAAACTCAGCACCATCAGCACTACCTATGAACAATAAAATCGGTATCATCAGCACCGCCAGAGCTTCGCCCCAATCAACATCATTCACCACGTGGAGGATGCGGTCTTTTTTATTATGATTCGATTCGGACAACATCAAACTGAGAAATGGAATGTCTCATCAAATTGAAAACAGGAAAGCGAAATTCGAGAACCTCTGGTGTGTGTGGTAAACACTTCAGCGAAAGCGACTCCGTGTATCCTGTTGGTTCTAATGTGTTTTGCGAGTGCTGGTCTCTTATTAGTTTCAAGTTGCGTGATTCCTTTTTGAATTTTGTAAACCTGTAAACAAATATTTCCTCAAAATAACTTGCAGGAAGAAGCGGTGGCTGGCTTCCGGAGTCATTTCAATTGAATCTCTGCTTATTCACCCGGTCGACGCGAAACGTGCGTGACCCCCCTCGCCATCGAAGTGTTAAGTCTAGCAAGTCGGTGGCACTTTAGCGTCCCAAGAAATGAGGAATACACCTGTTATGAATACTACTGTTTGTATTATTAATTTTGAGGACCCAAATGCGCATGAAGCGTGATGTGCTTCACAGCGAGGGCTTTTAAATTTGTAAACATTCTTAGTAAAAATTGGATAGAACAAATTAATAAATCGCCTGAATTTGCCGGGCCATGTCCGACTATTTAAAAAGTTATGAAAAATTGACTTTTTTTTTCGAGCAGAAGTCGCGATATGACAAACTTCTTTGCCACGTATTCAATGAATACGTGTTCTATCCATCGATGAATCGATGGTTAGAGGCGTTGGTATCGGTAGGCTCCATATGTAGCTAAAACAAGTGTGCGGAGCTGTGAAACGCAACTGTGCGCTCATGCACAGCTAAGATTGCAGCACGTCATTTACTCCATGGTGAGTGAAAAACGTTTTTTCACAAGAGCCTCCACATATCTGAAGAAAACAAGAATCAGATAGGTCGTGAATAGCCCTCACGCAAGCCGCGCTAGCTGTAATGCGAACCTCCAGGCTTGCTGTTTGAACATTTGAATTTGTTTTTTCACATGAAAAGCAACTTCGAGGCGCTGATATTCATTAGAAAGATCACTCACAAAAATGTCATACACGTTTCTTTATTAAATAAACCGTATTTAATCGGCATAGGTGCAGAACTAACATAGCCACTCCGTGCTTTAACATAGCGCGTCATCTGCTAGCGTCCTGCCAGCTCCGTCAGAGGAGGGCGCCCGCGAGGTGGCGCCACCAAAACAACTCGTCGCTCGAAGTGAGTGGTCCTTGGAAGGCGAATGGCGGTTCAGCACCCGCTCGTGGCACGTGTCTTGCGTGTTCGTACAACAATGGCTGTCGGTACTTGTAAGGAACGCGAAGCAGGAATTTTATCAAGGGGCTTTAGGTTTTAGAGTGCCTTCATACACACGCGCGCTTTTGCTTGAGTGGCGACATCTCCGCCATTTTTCCGCCCAATCGTTTTTTTATGCATTTTAAAGTGCGCGCAATCCGGTGTCACTCTGCTCGAGCGCGTAGCTTTGGCTAATCCATAGACGCCATTTTACCGCCCAAGTCACGCACCGAGTGCGCGCCAGAGCGTCACGCGCTGGCACATTCGGGGCAACAATGGATGTCTTCACCCTTAGGCAGACAGACATGGAGGCACCCTATTAGGTCTGCCAACTACGCGTCACCTATCGTACAGCGCCAGAAGCTTCGGATATTTGGGTTCGAGGCTGGAAGACGATTTCAAAATGAAGAGTCGTCAGCAGCTACAAAATCGGCGTACCCATGACAAAATGCGCGCTGCATGGTCCGGCAGCGCTCATTCGGCTGCTATGGTTTATATGAATAGAGCCCATATTTGCACTCCACCAACTCCTACGCCAATTCTTTTCTCCCTTTGACAAGATTAAAATAGAATGCTTTACCTGATGACATAGTTACAACTGACAATGTGGACTATTTAAAAAAAAAAAACTACCAGGTGAACATTTGAATTGCTGTGCAAACGATGCTGAGTCTTAGCATGTTAAGAACGTGTATTTCATTTTTTTTTATTTTTATTTTTTTATTTTTAGTATTTATTTGTACTTGTGTTATCGGTGCTCACTGGTTTGTATTACTATGTTTATATATTGAAATGTTTAGTTTCCCATTCCTTGTGTCGCTGCTCACGAATTTGTATTACTCTTTCTATATTGAAACTATTTGTTTCCCGTCCCTCGTGTAATGCCTTGTAATAGGGCCTTCAGGTATTATACTGAAATAAACAAGTAAATATACACGCCAAAAAGAGGTGTGGCCCTTACACCCCTATGGCACAAATACGACACCCCTAAGCTTCAATTGGGCGTGCAGCGCACTGAGCGCTCTTTAACCGACCCCTAGTAAAAAAATCTTTATATGTATGAGAAATATCTTGGTCCAATAAACACAATGATTAAATGAGGTGATATAAGAGCATACAAGAATCTCATAAGAGCATATAAGAACAATATTATATTATATAAGCAGTCATAAGAAACTGCAAATAGGTTTCTTATACCTTCTTGTATTAACTAATTGAATTTATTTCCGCTCACATTGTGCCCAGGACACCGGACAAAAAGCCTCCATGAGGAGACTTGACAGGGTCGGTCCGCCTTATGGGATTCTTAGAAGGTTCTTGTATGCTCATGTATCATCTTATTTAATTCGTAGCCGTTTAATGGACCGAAATTTCTTATATATACAAGAACTCTTACTGAGGGACGCTACCAGCTTTCACGAGCGGCTTGACAGCCAGGTTATTCAACTTATTAAAATAGCTTACGTAAGTGTAACTGACTGTAAAAAAGGTTATCGTGGTTTTCTTGGCCCTACTGCGAAACCTCAGTGTTTTTTTTTTTTTGTACTCTTTCATGCATACTTTAGCTGTTTAATATCTTATATCGCACCGGTCATCAAGCCTTTCGTAAAAGTTGGGGTCGTCAGCTTGATGTGAGTGCGCAGTACGGCAGGCTGAGGTTTCGGGGTGTCGTATATCAGTGACAAAGGACGCAAAGAATCTATAGCCCTTTTTAAGAGGTAGGGTTAAAGCTTGGGAAAGTAGCGCCAAGCTCCCCGTGGTCGCCGTTTTGGTTCATAGAATGAGCAAGTCTCCTTTACCTCTCTATTTTTGGTGAGTCAATTGAAATTCCCGGTGAAAGGCTGCTTTATAAAGACATTTCTTGAATATCGAGATTTTTATCCACACACCGGTAAAACAAGCGCACATCTCACCGCTGCCACATGCGACGTCCGTGCTTGGCGGCATTAGAAAATAAATTTTCTGTCTTGAAATACGCAAGAACAATAATACCGTTGTAAGAGATCTGTGGAGATAAGCATGATTGATATGTTGACTGCATGGATAGTGCCAAAGAACGCTTATATTGGCGAAGAGATGCGTTCAGTACGATGATGCTCCCGAGCGATTTTGGTGCGACTGGTTTCGAACGAGACCTTTCGAAGCTTCGAAGACTTGAATGGACCGAAATGGCGATTGCCATAGCAACTGAAGCCGATCAGTCAGTGACCTTGCGAGGTTTGATCGTTTGTATGTTAGTATGTTAGTAAGCGTTTTAAATTTTGAATCCTAGAGCAAATCATATTTTGTAATAGTTTTCGGTGCGTTCCTGAGGTGCGTTTTCGCGCATGTATATAGTGTAAACGTAGATCAATCAATAATACTCGATAAGACCAGGAATACGAGTCCGGAAAAAAATAAAAGAAGAGAAATATAGATTCCATGGGTTTTTCAGCATAAAAACATTCAATAAATACTTTCAGGCGCAGACCCAATATAGTGTTCTCGAAAAGTTCAGTACTAAAAAGTACACGTGCGTGTGTGCTTTTTTTCCTTTTGTATGCGCCTTTAGAAAGATTACTGCTCAATCAAACAACTAAAGAAAATTAACTTGCCTTGTCCAATATTTACATTACAAGAAATCTCTCGAGTTATGCGCGCATCATCTTTGCTCGCGTGCGCTAGCATATCATTCCGACCATAGAGAGTATAATGTACGCTGGACGTTTAAATGGTGCTAGTGTGCTGTGGCAAATTGAAGCAGACAGCAACCAGTCGGAAACTGACTTCCGGTAATATATTTTTCGGGGAAAAAGCGAGTGCATTTTCTCCCTTCGCTTGATTATAAGAACAAACATCACGAATAATTCGCACGTGCCGGGTAGATGGGAACATTTCTCAGTCCGCAGACGAAATAATCGGTCAGTTACGGCGCTTTTATTTTATATCCATCGCATTATAAACACAGTGCTAAAACAGCTTCATACATGCATCTATGTGCAATGTCGGACACTGTTGGCGCGAACGCGGCGTCGGCGCTTTTTGAGCATTGGGGATATACCGTGCCAGACGAACGAACGACGTCTGGAAAACCAAGAGAGACGGCAGAACTACGCAGTAACACTGGATCAGTAACTCTCTGTGCATGCAAACGATCAGACACAAATTGAAGGCCACGTAATATACTCCGATTTGCAATAAATACGTCCTGATTTATTCTTTCTGCTCATGAATATGTGCGAGAGATGCTTGTCCTGCAGTTCAAAACATCACCCGCACCAGGGCCGGATTAAAAGTTTTTGTGGCCCTGGGCTAAGGCCAAAAGTTACTATTACCTCCAGTTGTGGAACTCCCGTGGAAGGGGTGCCTCCCCTCACTCGCTTCGAGTCCGCCTCCCGTCGTTCGAAGCGCCATCTAGATTTTTATTTACGAACTTTGTGTTCCATAGAGGTGCTGTGGAAGGCCATCTAGACGCTGCGCCTCGAAACGCAGTATTCCATAGAATACACTGGAGTTACCAAAGCAGCCGTCCGGCACGTCGAACGACGGGAGGGCGAGTCGTGGTGAGTGAGGGGGAGGGAGTGCTGCTCGTGCAGCCGCAGCGTCTTTGAGCAGTTCCATAACAGAGCTAATCCGTAATAGCGTTGGCTAATGCAGTTCACAGAGGCTTCTAATGATAATGATAATGCTGAATATGATGACGATGGTGGTGGAGATAACGACAATGACGGCCATATGTATATTTCACCACCTGATAAAATACAAATATCGTTCATTTTATGGTACATCTTGGAAGGTTCCTGCTATCGGCAGATTCGATGATTAGGAAAATCGGGTTGCACTCGGTCGAAATGAGGCAGATGCGATTGTGGATTAGAGAGGCTGTTTCGGAAACAGTCAATCAATCACTAAAGAGCGCAAAGCAATGAACGACTGAGGAAAACGTTAGGAAGTGTGGCGCACATGGAGCAGCTCCATGGCCTCGTAAACTTCCATTGAAAAGTTGAAAACGATGACTCCACGTTCAACTTGCTTGACCAGGTCTACCTTGTTTATGCAGTACGTGTCCCTGCCGGCTTGCATAAATTCATCAAGATGTTGAGTTGGAGATATAGCACAGATGACCCCCTTGATGTCGAGTGCCATGATTACTTGGGCACAAATTGCGTTAGATAGTAACCGAAAGGATACCCACACAATTCAAATTTACCATAAAGAAAACAAATTTCGCTTCCCCCTAAAGACAAGCCTATAGTGAGTCGTAACTCGAAAACTTTCGAGAATATAGTGTTTTTATTCAAGAAATTTCTCCGATTGTTTGGAGACCTGTACACTAGCCCCTCTTTTAATTAACTGCAGACTTGAACAGTAAAGCAGCACAACCAACAACAAAGCAATCTTGGTGCTTAAAGTACTTAAGAGCTCAAACCGCTTCGTCCACTCTCCTCTAATAACTGAACACTCGTGCTCCAGAACTAACGAACTTCCGCATTCAAATAATAAAATAAATAATTGACACTGAATGCGATTGCAATGTAGCAACCACTGCCATTTAGGCACATTCACAGGCACTGCTGATGAAAATCAAGAGATATATTTTTAAGCTGCTCTCCTACCTGTGTGTCTATCTTAAGGGAAAAATGTTTCTATTAGTTTTGTAAGTGGTCTTGTTTCTTCTAATTGCAGTAATTATGACATTTTTAGACTATTTGGACGTATTACTCTAAGCTAAGAATAATAAGTCATACCTCAGAGGCTCGTGAAAAAATTTCAGGGATCGTTTCACTCGATGACACGAAAAGTGTTGTCGCACTGGCAGATCAGACACAGGCTCCAGTCCTCCAGAGAACGTTGCTTGCAGTCACCGCCTCTCCAAAACCTTCTAGGGTACATCTCAAGAGCCGGCTCCTTGAAACGCCTATTTGTGGTTAGAAAGGATGGCTTCGGGAGGCTCATCGATATTTCTTTTGCTTGTTTTAAAATTATCGTTTCGGAATAAACTTTCCGCAGGGAACTACGCTAAAAGACCAAAAATGAGCACAAAATAATGTATAGCATGTATGTTTGCTCGTGCAGCCTTCGGCAACACTTGCTTGCCTTCCAACCCTCCATTGTTTGTAAAAGGAGTCGAGGGGACCCTAGTACAATAGAGAACCCCGTTGCCGACCTTTTCTGGCTTCAATAGACCCCATGCGTAAAAGCGCGCCCCTAGTGCCGCGCAGAGGAACTAGGACAGGCCGCCATGTTTAGATCACTATAGCAGACGACACACACCACGATGCTGTTGCTGCCCAGCATTTCACGCTCACCGATGTGTAGTGTCGGCTGGCCAGCGCTGGCTCAGTGCACGAGACAAGGAACTGCACATCACAGAATCGGGGCATGAGGAAGCAGGTCGGTTCCTAGCCTGGACTCAGAATGAAGCAAGGAACCGCGATGCTTATGTACATTAGTGTGATGACATAAAACATGGTGTCAGAAGTAGAGGAATGACGAGCATTCTCCGCGTACGATTAGGTAACCTCTGCTGCCTATACAACACAGCAAGGTGATCACTGCAGAAACTGACGGCGGCGTCGCTCAAGACGATGCAGAGAACTACGTGTAGCGAAATATCATGACGGCACGACGTTCCGATGCGACAGCGCGATAGAGCTACACCTCATCGTAGAGGAAGCTGGCCGAAACATGGCGATTGGCTATCTCGTAATGCTGTGCAATTCGAGACTGACGGAAAGCACACCATCGGGGAACGCATTTGTGAAAGGGTCTATTAGAAGAGACTTCAATGGCACCGCCGAGCGTCGACAGCTTTGCTTCCTCCCACAAGAAGAGCGAAAGGCAACGCCCACATTTTGTTGCCCTACCAGTCTTTTGCAACGAGCTCACAAACAACAGCTCGTCTAGAGAAGAGAACATTATGGCATTCTTGTTTCACCGTTAAAAAAAGTGGGGGGGGGGGGGGACGACACCAGAAAGCCTGGGCCCAGAGGCTCCTGTGTGTTTTTGCTCTTTCTTTAGTTCTGAGCTGTTTCAAACTAAAACCCACTAGCATTTTTTTCTTCGAATTTCCGGGGGCAGCAGGGCCCTCTGGCAGCCTTGTGTCCTGGGCTGCAGCCCCCTTATCCTGTACCTTAATCCGGCCCTGACCCGCACGCTTGAAATCTTTAAAAACCGGGAGACGCCAGAGAACAGGTGCCCGATAAAAGCTGCCCGGCATTGGAAATAACAAAAATACACACCTTTCATAGCCCACATACTTTATTCTATACGTTTTGAATGTTTTTAACCGCTCGTAAAGAAGCACGACGGGGTCATTTTTATATATGTGAGAGAGTTGCATATTAGCTATATATATAAGCATCACCGAAATGCTGGCGAACTTTGGAAACACTCTACATTACTTTCAATTGTTATTTTGCTTAGAATAGTCGCTCGTTTTTACATATACCTGCTATGGAACAGAGATTTGGGCCTGCAAGATAGCGAAGTTTAACATTATTCGCTGGTAAATAAAAATGCTATAACTAAAGCAATTACACTTTTACAATGTTAAATAACAAACGTTATTCATGTTATTTTCCGGCGAGGAGACAAAATGCACGCGCGTTTTCCCATAGGAATGCACAGGAGCACCGCAAAAGTAGACTGGTTGCTGTCTGCTTCAATTTGCCTCCCGGAAGTCGCATAGACACTAGCGCCAGCTGAACCTCTAGCGTAGATTATAATAACTTTACGATTCCGACGTCTCGGATCTCAGATGACAGTCCTTTTCTTCCTTGACTGCGAGAGGGGGAAAGGTACGCTCAAGAGGAGCTCAGCTTTCCTCCTTCCACACTAAAAAAGTGCGAGCAAGGAGAGGCAAGCAGGGGAGGCTACAAGGGGATGTATGAGGATAGAATCAAATGCATGTTTGCAAGAAAGGCTCCTGTGCGCAGCCATTGCTGAGCGATGCTGGCGCCGCGTAACGTTTCCGCCACGTTGAGGTGGGCTAGGGGCACGTCAGTGAGGTGGGCGAGGACAAGATGGCGGCGCCTGCTGCATCGCCAATGGCCGACGATAGCGCACGTAGGCGACGTACATACGGTTTTGAAACGCAGGGTGCGGTATCCACACACGATCGTAGCATCAAATATTGTAGGATGGAGCATATTGAAGGGTTCGAGCTGACTTTAAAACGATCGCAGCCTCTATTCCAGCATGTCGTGGAAGCCGGCACTGCCTCGGGCGCTGCCATCGTTGATGCAGTGGCCATGCGGCTCCTTACGTCCCTCTTGTTTGCATTCTTTGGAAGCGTCTATATTTTCCCTTTGGTTTTTCCTGGGATGAAAAGAGCCACATAGCACGTGCTAAAAAATAAAGAAATTTACAAATCTCTGTAAAGCGAAATTAGAGGGCAGCTCTTGAGGAGGAGGAGGGGAGGACGTACGGAGGGAGGGGTATGCCTCCTCCTCTCCTCCTCCGTACCCTCTCCTTCTCCCCTCCTTCCTCCTCCTCCTCTCCCCTACTCCTCCTCCCCCTTTCCTTATCCCTCCCTCCTCCTCCTGCGTGCCCTCCCATCCTCCTCCTCCTCATACCCTCCCCTCCTCCCACAGTTTCCCCGCTAAATTTAGCTGAAAAATTGACGCCACGTGACCTCAACAGCAATTCAATTCCCTGCTAAATTTAGCAGGGAATTGAATTTCTGTTGAGGTCACGTGATGTCAATTTTCCCACTAAATTTAGCGGAGAAACTGAATTTGTTCATAGGTGACATCATTTTCCCACTAAATTTCGCGGGGAAACAGAGTTTGTGTTCAGATCACGCGACGTTAATTTTCCCGCTAAATTTAGCGCGGTTACGGCGACGCCGACGCTGCGAAACCCGGAAACGGGCGCCTAGGAACTGCGCTCTAAAACGTTTCCAAAGACAATAAAGGTTCGTTCTGTTTCTTGTTCTTATTTTCCTTAAAATATATCCTTCTCTTTCGCAAGAAACGCTTGGCAACATTGCACGACAAGCAGCGAACGTCCTGCTGGACAGTAGGTCCGCCTCACCTGGGCGCGCGGTTCAAGGTTAAACAGGGATCCCACTGGCAAAGGTGTATACGCAAGCGCAAGCAAGCTAGAGGAAGGTTCTAAGTAAAAATGCGACTCACGACGTAAATAAAAAAATTATTATTGTAACGTTTCTTTTTTTAAGCAAACTGCATTTTGTGACACAGCTGACCGGTTAAGTGATGCACAGTAACACTTTGTGGCTGGTTGGTGTATACTTCCATTTGCACTGTATTAGCGGAAGCGAATTTTCGACTGGTTGCTGCTAGAGTTGCTGCCCGCTTCAATTTGCAACAGCACACTGGCCCCAGCTGACCCTCCAGCGTACATTATAATAACTCTATAGGTATAAACTCGTTCAGAACTGGGATTAATCAAACGCACCGGTGCAGCGGCCGTGCAACTTCCGGTTGCATCGAATGCGCCAGTTCTTGCACTGAACTCTGTCTCACTAAAACTGTGCAGTACAGTGGAAGCTACGAGGTGTCAACAGGCTCGCGCAGTCCGCACCAGAACATAGTGCCAAGTTGTAGTCGGGGTTTCTCTCGATATTTTTCAGTGTCTGACAATTTAGGCGCGCAAAAACATTTATATGTATTTCAAATGGTCTTAAATTATGTCTTTTTTTTTACTCGAATGACGTGTTAATCGCCTCATTATTGTTTTTCGGTGAAGAATATAGTTCTGATGCTAAGTGGCCAATTTGCCGCCGACGTTGGATCTGCGCAAGCATTTCAGCGCGAGTTCAAAGAATGCGTCGCCAAAACGCAAAATAATAATTATTAAAGTGGATATACCCCAAGATAGAGATCCGTCGACGGACCGTGTTTGGGACCGTTTGAGGCGCCGCGGAGGACGCATTTCGTTGTGTTCCTCACCGCCATGGCCGCCATGGCTGACATCGGCTCTCCCCTCGCCGCTATCGCGGAAAAGCATATTTTATCCCACGCGAGCCAAGCAGATAGCTTTAAACGTGCTCGGTAAGCTAAAGGAAGAAAGCGTGAAGAGTGCTAGCACCGATTCCATCTTCGGAAGGGCGGCAGCGCTGAGCGGTGTCAGCAAGCGAGCTCTCTACAAGTGGGCAAGTGAGTACAACGCGAGGGGCAAGGTGGTCTCACCAAAAAAATATCATCTCGGTAGAGCGAAGGGCTGCGGGAGAAAAAAGAAATTGGACGATTTTGACCTGAGAAGTTCTAGAAGAATTGTTCACGGGTTTTTCCGTGATAATGAAATTCCGACGGTCGCAAAGATTAAGTGGAGGTTCGACGACGACGACAACCTACCCAGTGTGTCCAAAGCAACCCTCCATCGGATGCTCAGAAGTTGAGCTTTAGATTTAAGCGCCGCTTTCGCAGCAGCCATCTGATCGAGACAGCGAACATTGTGCTGTGGCTGTGTCAGTACCTGCGACAGATACAGGCGTTGAGAAGGCAGGGACGGCCCATTTTCTACACTGACGAGACGTGGGTGAACGCCGGGCACACCCACTCGAGAGTCTGGGCCGACGTGACCGTGATAAGTGCGCGTGAGGCCAAGCGCTCCGGACTCTCCACCGGGTTGAAAAACCCCAGCGGCAAAGGTGGGAGGCTGATCGTCACCCATGTTGGCACCGAGAACGGGTTTCTTGACGGTGCGGGGGAAGTTTTCCGCGCAAAAAAGGCAAGTGGTGACTACCATGAAGAGATGGACGAAAAGCACTACGAAAAGTGGTTTGTCGACACACTGCTCCCTCTCGTATACCTCCAGCGAGTGTGGTAGTGATGGAAAATGCACCCTACCATTCGGTGAAGCTAGAGAAAGTGCCGAAGATGTCAACTCTCATGGAAGACATTCAGGCATGGCTGTCAGCAAAAGGTGCAGCCTGGAGCCCGGACATGATCAAGGCAGAGCTGTTGAAGATTGTGGCCATGACCAAGCACGACGGTGAAAAGTACCGCATTGACACGATTGCTGCTGCAGCCGGCCACAGTGTCGTCAGGCTCCCACCTTACCATTGCCAGTTGAACCCGATCAAGTTGGCATGGGGCGACATGAAGGGTTATGTTGCGTCCCTTAACAAGGAATTCAAGATGGCCCAACTGGGACCTCTCGTGGATGAAGCTATTAATCGATTAACTGCAGAGAAATTAGACAAACTTTGTGCGGCACGTGGTTGATGAGGAAGCGGCACTGAGGAAGGGTGACCACATCATGGTCGACGTTTTCGATGGACAGGAGCCTGTTGTGATCGCCATGGATTTATATTCCTCGGAACTAGGACACTGATAGCTCCGACGATGACCTGGGGTGTTGGCCACTGTAACGGGGGCTAATTCACAGTTTACTGAACTTCAAACAAGTCAAGAAAATGGAACTTTTTTTTTTTTAATGAGTTAAATGTTGAAACCAAGCTTAACCAAGTTTTGCTGAAACTGCCTAGCGTATGTGGACATGTGTTGTTTCCAAAAGCTATCAAACTAAAATTATTCCTTTTATGCGAGAATAATTACGGTGAAAGTGGTCGCCTCACAGGACTCAAAGCTAATTTAATAAACAAACAATCGCCTTTATCTCAGTTTCTCTTTAGGTAGACTTGGCTCATTTGGAAAATACTCCTCATTAACACATCACTACCCTGTAAAGTCATGCTGCAGGTATGCTAATTGTGCAATGAAAGGACAAGGTGCCAACAGATTACGTTCCAATAGCTTATTTTTGTCCAAATACTATCGTTGGCTCTTAGAAACGTGTATATTTACACATATTATTATCCTATTTTAGCACTGGCACAGGGACACCACTGTAGACTGAGGCGTCCTTCTGGATGTTTGGAACCTGCTGCGGCGGACGCTACGCGCAAAGACTTGTCACTTGTGCTCTCCAGGCTGTTAAAACGCGTTCACACCGGCGATGCGATCTAGTCGCGCGATAACTTTCATCGCAAAAGCGACAATCGCAGGCAAAAAGCGACGCGATTTGAGCAGTCGCTCGCTGACCCGACTTTTTGCGATGCGATCTAGTCGCGGAGCGGCTGACCCAATCAACGGCGTTCGGAGCAAGAGTTTTCGAGAAACGACTCGTCAACGAAGGCGTTGGACTCGCTCATCGCGCACGCCGCTGTGACCATCTAATTTTTTTTTTTTTTGCGATGCGATCTAGTCGCATCGCGCGACTGCTTGCATCGCAAGTGTGAATGCGCCTTTAAGCAAAAGGAACTCTTCAGCAGTTAAAGGCGGCACATTGTTGATGGTGTTCAATTAGGTCGATGCTTGTTTTTAGCAGTCGTTTTCTTGCTCACCTAATTCTTGACATGTACAGCTCCCTTCTCCTCACGAAATGTGGTGTTGTGCTCGAGCTTGCATACCTTGTAACCGGTCTCTCTCTCCTTAAAGGGGCCCTGCAGTGGCTTTTTGCCTAATTTTTAATTTGCACCAAACCTATGAGCGCACTGAACGTAGTAACTTAATGACACTTTTCTTTTCTCGAATTTCGATTTATTTTAGAAGTTATAGGCAAATTAAAATTACAAAAACAAGCAAAAAATAACCTCCTTCATGACGTCCTTGGTTGCTTGAGTGGCCGTGAACTAGACGAGGGGTGGTGAGCTGAGCGAGCGCTCACGGCTGCCGTACTCCGTGTCGACGGCGCGAGAGGCGCCACTAAAGCGTGTTCTGGATGAGGCTGTATGTATGGCGGGCAGCTAGAGCGGCTCTCATTGCATTTGCTGCGCGATTAAACACAAATTCGGCATGACACTTCATTGGCCACAAACGACAGCAAACACGGGGTAAAGATCAGTTCAGAATGGGAGCCACTTCGCGCTGCCATACCGCGAAACGGCCAAACCGCAAGACAAAGCTGCTCACCGAAGGCCTTGGGAACGCTCAGAGCCGGCCGGGTCCTTCGGTCCCTACGGCCGCAGCGCCGCCGCGTACATCCGGGACCTTTCCGTGTCGGCGCCTGATCCCACTACTCCTTTCTAGTAGGCGCCGCCTTTTCCACCGATTGGTGGCGGGTATGTCGACGGATCATTTCTTGTTTCCGTACTTTATAAACTGCATTTGTTTCTTTTCTGATCTCAAATACTGAACAAAAACTACTTTTATAAATAATTGAAACGGTTCGCGCCACTTATATTTTGTATTTCGACTAAAGAAGCTTTTAGCGGCTCTGACCAGTAGTAAGCCCAGGACCTAAGACGTCACATTACGCGCGCTTTCGGTACCGCGGGTCGCCCCGTCGGTGGAGGAGGTTTCCGCGTCGTCCGGTTAAAATATGACGCACTGATATTTAGTGACTCTCTCCGTGCCCGCTGGCTTGCCCGAACCCCAAGAGACGTGGAAACCGCGAAAAAGGTGGAGGCTTAATTATGATTGCAGGGCCCCTTTAAGGGCATTCGGCTGCATTAGAGGCGTGGTCACCTTTGCAGTTCACACAGTAGGCCGCCTTCGCACATGGCTGCATGGCTCTTTCCACACCGACGGCACACTTGGGATTCTGTCGTGCATGCAGCTGCTATGTGGCCGAACTTGTACATAGGTTGCACTGACGTAATTTGGTCCTCCTTTCTGGTGGCCGAACTTCCTCGAGCGTAGCCTTTACTGTGCATATTGTACGAGCAGTACACGAGCGTCGCTAGCGAGCGGAAACGAGTGAGCACAGCTTCATTATACTTCGTTTCAATTTATCTGCGAGCGAAGCCAAAGCTAGAAGCGCGAGACCAGCGCTTTGTGCGTTTCTCCCAGCTTGCGCGCTCGAGCAAAGCCTGAACGCACGGAGCCTCCGTGCTCGCGCTTCCAGCTTTGCCTTCGCTCGCACATAAGGTGAAACGAAGTATAACGGCAGGTTTTGGCCACCAGAAAGGAGGAAGGATATGACGTCACGTGCAACCCATGTGTAGCATCTGTAGCATTCCAAAGGGCGTGCTCGGTAGGAGATAATCCGTTCTAACGAGACGCACTTTGACATGTTGAGGTGTCTGTTTCCCTGCGAATGCCACTCGTACAACGGGCGATTTTTTGCCAAATCGTTTCACTTCTACTATGCCCATGGAGGACTGCAGCTGTGTCTTTACGTCGTTTTCAGTACAATCGGGGTCAATATCGCGGAGGACACCAAAGCAGCTTGTGCGGTCTCTCGCTAGACAGGCTCTCACTGGCATAGTGTTGAGCTTGGTGAGCTTGAGGAGCTTGGCTTTAAATGCAGTTCGTTTTACATCGACTGTAAGAATTTTTTGTGCTTTGTTCACCCAAACAACACAATAGTGACCATGCCTGTTGCAGCGCTGTTCAGGAAGTCAGTAAGCTTGAATTTTCTATGTGAATCAACTTTCCGGTTGTCAATGGGGACGTACAGTATACGGTGCACCCGACTTGAAGGTTAATTCCGTCTTTGGAAGCTGGTGCTAGGCTCTGGCACGTCTTGTGGCTCTTCTTTTCATGAACGGTCTCGTATTCACCGTCGTCGTATTCCATTCCGTCGTCGTCGAGGGTGGATACGATCTGAAGATTAATAAAGCTTGGATTTGGGTTTGGGATAGTTGGTTATAGTACATCTGCTCCTCATCGTCGATGAGGAGCTGCTGACGGTTTCGGTGATACTTGCCTTCAAAGGAATTTTGTATCCGTCTTTAACGAGCGTGGCTGAACTTCCTTGTACCCTGGCTTGTTCTTTGTCAAAGTCGAGGTCGATCGATCGGTGGTTTCGATGCCGTGGCGGACATTTTGGAAAATGTCCTGGCCTCCCCGAAGGAGTCCCCTTTTGTGCGGAGATCGGATGCCCCTGTTGTGGTACGTGTCCTCAAAATATCAGGTCGCAGGATCATTATTTACCGGAATTTAGATATAAATCAGGAGACACAAATAGGGTTACCCGTAGCTGTGTCGTCGTTGTCGTCTTTTCCTGTCGTCTGCTTCTTGCTCGGCGCATATTCATACGCCGCGGAGTAACACTTTGCAGAGCGGCGTTCGCGTCTATGATTGGCTCACGAGAAATGTAGCTTCCACTGCACTGCACAGTTTTAGTGGGACACAGTATAGTACAGCCAGTTCAGGCGAATCAAACAGACCTCTTGAATTCCAAACCGAGAGTCATCTCGTGCCTGTTCCTTGCCAGCGTACTTCTCTTTCGTCTTCAATAAACCCCTTTCGAAAGTAACGTGCTCATTGTTAAAAGGTCTGAAACACTGCACAGTGGCGGAACGAGCGACACCACAAAATGCGAGATTCTAAAACTGCATAAGCTAGAATTGAAGTTTCATTAGTAGAGTTTCTTAGGTTCCAACATTGGCGGTGTCTTTTGTGTCCGCCATTGTGCAGGGATTCCAGAGCTTCCAACAGAGGGGCACACTCTCTAACTGGGCCTATTTGCTGGTAGCGGCGCCGGTGCCGATAGAAGAAAGAAAGAAGACAATCGCAGGGAAACGAAGACGCCGCAGATAGTGAGAAATAATTAATTGACTGCATCAGTACCCGTTCATGAACGAGAGAGGATTCAATTGGCCATCATATTTTGCACGCAGGGCAGCCCATCCTGCTTCCTAATAACATGCAGGACAACTATAATGGATCTGAAGGTTCAAGCCTCACACCAAGCATGAACGTGAGTCGGACTTCTATGGACCGATGCCTGACCAGTACGGCTCAAAGCAGCAATTCTCGAGATTCGCTGCAAAGGGGCAGTTTGATATCTGAGACCCCGTGTGAGCAAGACAGTTGGACCTCCCACATTGGCTATGCCGGCAAGGGGTTACCTTGCAAAGACTCTCATTTGAGCAAGTCATGGCCACCCACTCCTCAACCACTGTCTCCATTGAAATCAATTTCATTTCAGAGCCTACCGAAGAGGAGCGGTGGCCTGCTCAGACGATCGCCATCTCTGAGCAAGCTGACTGACATGGGAGCGTCGAGAACTAACATCAGTTCCCTTACCTTTACCAACGTCCCTTCGTCCGTTGATTCGACGCTCAGACAGAGGCCCGCTTCCGAAGAATCCTCTTTGAGCAAACCGAGACCTGCCACTCCGGAACCACCATCTCCATTCAAAGGGAAGTCACTTCTGAGCGTCTCGGAAAGAGGCAGTGCACTGCTCAACCGATCGCCATCACTGACCAATCTGACGGTCATGGGAGCAGCGGGATCGAACACCGGTTCCTTTTTCTCCAACGTCCCTTCGTCCGGTGGTTCGACGCTGCGCGGACAGTGGCCAGCTTGCAAAGACTCCTTTTCAAGCAAACCGTGGCCTACCACTCTTGAAACACCATCCCAATTCAAAAGAAATTCAGTTCGGAGTTTTTCGAAGAGGAGTATCAGCCGATCGTCATCCTTGAGCAAGAGGACGGACATAAAAGCAACGGAGACGAACCACGGTTTCCTTTTCTCAGACAGCGTCTCTTCATCTCTTGGTTCAACGTTGAGCAGGCAGGGGACCGCTGAGTCGGCAGGCTCTTATCGAAGTTCACAAACAACCTCGGCATTTAGGAAACCAATAACTCCTCCATTGGCGCGAAAACTGAGGCGGAACCCATGGATTATCTCGTGCAAGCTGGAAATTCCGTGGAGCGACGAGGAAAGCGGTGACGAAAAGCAGCCCCAGAGTCGCTACAACGCTCCATGCAAAACTAAATACAAGAGCAGTTCCGATGATGAGGCACCCCAGAAGCCAGTGGTGAGGTTGACCACCAACAGGCGGAACCCTATAAGCACTTTGTATGCGGGTCGGGGAACCAGCAAAACCGAAAAGCCGGAGACTAAGAAACCTCCGCAAAAGTTTGGACCCTTTAAGAAAGAGGAAATGTCATCAACCTCGGAGAGATCCACGCGGCCCTCGAAACAACAATTTGTGCAAGGCAAAAGCTGTTCTTCAACTAGCTACAAAGCTGACCCAGAGATGCTCGCAAAATGCCCCAAGTCAAAGGAGGACAAGATATCAGTGACCCAAGTGAACGGAAGAACTTACCATACGCTGGAACTGGTTAACAAAAGGGGACCAAGCAAGGTGTTCATGGTGCTGGGTGAGCACCAGGGGCTAAGCGCGGTGCAGCTGATCAGTCTTGAAGGCGTTGAACCCAAGGTCACCATGGCGTTGCTGTACCAGGTCAGGACCATGAAGATGCTGCGCGACTGCAGGCGCGTTGTCATCCTCTATGACTTCGAGTACGACCACGAGAGGAGTCTGCTTAAGCTGGTAATGGAGGCTGGGGTCAACGACCTGACATCGGTGATTTGCACACCCATGAAGGAGTCCCTTAACATCCTGGCGGTTAAGTTCTACTGGTCAGAGATGCTCCAAGCCGTGCTCGAAATCCACAACAAGGGAGTCATTCCCTCTAACCTGGAGCCAGCCAGATTCTTGTTTGTCAATGGAAAGCTGAAATTGATTGGTTTTGGCATCGCTGACCTCATGCAGGCTGACACAACCAGCGTGATGGAGGAATCGCCGATGAACTCCCTGAATTTCATGTCTCCGGAATCTATCACCAGGATGCCTGGAAATGGCACCGGCGACTGCGCGCTGATCAGCACGCGGTCGTGCATCTGGTCCCTGGGGTGCATCTTGTACAGCCTGGTGTACGGCCACGCACTCTTCCAGAACATAGTCGCACGGGACGACAAGCTACGTGCCATCATCAACTCGAAGTTCACCATCCCGTGTCATCCTTTGGTCAGTCCCAGCCTCCTAGACGTCCTGAAGCAATGTCTGCGGCGGAATGTCAGGGAAAGGCCCACAATCAACGAGCTACTTCGACATCCTTTCCTGGCCGAAGATCACGGCCTGTTGAGGCCCTGGAGAAATTAAAATCGGCAATCAATGTTCAACGAGATTAAGAACATGTCTCCGGACAGCGTGAAGAAAGTGGAAGAGATGGTCAGGTTGCTGAAACTCGGCAAGAAAAAACTGCAAGCTTAATTGTTGTGCGCGTTGTGCAACAAACACATCCGCGGTTGAATAAAGTTCACCGTTTGGACACTTGTGTGATACTTTTATTAATGCGTTAGAATCAGTACCCACGGGCCACGTGACAGGGAAAAGCTGGCGGCGTCTCTTTGTGGGCAAAACAGTGGAAAAGGAAGCGCGCCACATAGGGAGGAGGAGAGAAGCGAAGGACAAAGGCGAGAGGAGGCGACGTCACGGTGCGGAAGCCAATGCGCGCGCAGATGCTGGGGCGAGTCTGAACTTGCAGGTATGCGGAGCGCGCATGCCTTGGTTTGTGCTATAAAAATTAAAGAAAGATCCATCGGTGGATCCTTGGGGAATGCGTTAGCATGACCCTTGGGAAACGCCACACACGTCCCGCTTTGGGAAACGCTAACACTGACCCCGTAACGAAGCCAAAAAGAGGCTGCATAAAATAGAGGAAGCAAAAGAGAAAGGCAAAACAGAAAAAGTGAAGGGGTCAGCGTTAGCGTTTCCCGAAAGGGGATGTGTGTGGCCTTTCCCAAGGGTCATGCTGACGCATTCTCTATGGATCCACCAGTGGATCTTTTTGTTTAATCCTCCTGCTTGGGAGAAGTGCGTGTTGGTTCAAGCAGGCACGTAGCCAGGGGGGAGGCCCATGGGGCCCGGCCCCCCCCCCCTCGAAATCTTCCATTTTGCTGGGACTTCCTCTCTCCCCTCTACAGCATTTTGGCATGCTGTATGAGGAGAAGCCCCCCCCCCCCGAAACAAAATCCTGGCTACGTGCCTGGGTTCAAGGGATGGATGGAGAAAGAATAAACAAATAACACTGGGACAACACAACCACATCTTTCATGAGTTAAAAGATGTGGGTGTGTTGTCCCAGTGTTAATTGTTTATTCTTTCTTCATCCATCACTTAAACTTCCTCTCGCAGAATTATGGCTGCCAGGGTTAAGAATATTGTAAACGTTTTATGTGGGTGCGGAAACGTTTCAGTGCCCATATTTATATCTTTGTGGCTTAGAATGCAGCTGTGACAGCACATTAGTGACCGAAGTTTAGAGACGTCGAAGTCGATGCAGCCGTTTATTTGTGATCTCGTCAAAATTTGAATGTGCCTGACGGCCAAGACATGGTTATGAAAAGAGGCTGGAAAACATTTAGCTCAAGTTTCCCATTCAAATTTAAGGTTTTATCATATTTGACAACATATTTGACAATGCTCGTACTTATTGTCCCCTGAAGGAATAAAATATGTTATATATTATCAGTCTGTGCAAGACTACCAAAGACTCATTTCGTACCAGCGGACGCCGAAGCTCCCTTGAAATTAACAAATAATTCACCTGTTCTTCATGGGGATAAACACAGAAGGCAACAAACACGCGATCGCCGGAGTTTTACGTTTTGATCGCATATCTTAACGCTCTCATCATCAGAACGACTTGTTTAGTACAAGCGATAGGATTGGGCAACAATCTGGTTAACGCGTTAACTGTGTTGAGCAATGTACATCCGAATCACATGGGATCTATTACCATCATCCCGAAGGCGAAGCCTAGATTGACTTAAAAACACGAAACAACAAAATAAAACAAAACAAAACACAACAACTAGGGAATAGAAAAATGCTCGCAGCATTTCGACCCCAACGATCGTGGGATGTGAATAGCTTACCACGAAGAGAAGCGAGGTGTTCCAAGTTTAGTTCGACGTACTTACCACATCGCCGTATAATTTACGGCGTTTTCCACGCACTCTCCCGCAACAATTCGACGTGACCGAGCGATCGCGCAGGGCCTTCGGAGCCCCTCGCTTTTAAAACGGCCAGTGGCACACCGATGCAACCCGCCCACCCATCTTTTCTGCGCGGCACCCGCTCTCGGCCCAATTGAAAATATTCCCTGCGAATAGTCAATGCTAAGTACGCATCAGCTCGAAGGGACGCAAAGCAGAACCCCGGTGCCGCCTGCCAGAGAAGCCCCGGCAGCGCACGCGTCGGGCGGGCGCCCCGGGCAGAGACATTCCACGTACCTGCCTCGTAGTAAAATGCATTCTTAATGGGATGCAGTGCAGTCGCAAACCGGCGCGGCGGCCCACTGTTTATTTGGGTGGCCAATCTTCCCAGGTAATTCGGAGAGGCCCGAAACAGCCGCGGGAACAGGACCGCCGGCGCCCAAACTACACCGCGCTGGGAGGGAAAGCGTCGGTTACGCGCGAGAGCACATTCGTCTAGTTTAGAGGCGGATTGAAGCGCGGGGAAATTGAGTTTCGATGGCGCTGGGAGTCATAGAAAGATACAATTAAAGCCCGCGGCGCCCCGGAATAATTAAAGCGAGGGCGAGGGGAGCGGTCGCAGATGCGCTGGGGGGCCCGGGCTCTGCCGCTGCGGGGAGGAGACACCCGGGCCCCCGAAGTGAACCCACCGAGCTCCGCGGTTCAGCCAGCTGGGGGCGCTCACGCCAAATCGATCTCGGGCCCGCGAAGGCCTGCTCTTCCCGACAGCGGCTACGCGCGTTGATGTGCCCGGGGTGTCACCGAGCACAAGTCCGCTCTCGTGGCACTTCCCTAAAAGCTGATCGCGCGAGGTGGCAGCACAGAACGCCTTTGTTCGGAAAGCGGGAGGCTGGACAACCCCTTCTGTCGCAACTGCGGAAGAAAACCGTGTTTTTCGGTCCGCTTTCAGTCTCGGCTGCTAGAGTCACTGGGACAGCTCAAGACACGTAGGGTATGGTTGACTCCTGAGCAACTCATTAACGCTCTATATCTAATGAGATTGCAACATTAGCCGATAAGGATGACGAAGGACCAATCACAAAGCGAGTACCGTGAACATTATTAAGCCACGCCCCGCATTTCTTCAGCTCTCAGTGACTGCTGCCAACCTTTTTGTGAGCATCTTAACAGTTACGGGAAGGTATACTCGACCGCGCTCGCGTTTTAGTATTAACTATTAAGTGGTGCAGCGCAAGAGAGCACTATAAAATGACGCTCGTTGCCAAATCCACAGAGTCCTTGGAGAGCCAATTACTGCAATTTGCCAAGGGAGTTCTGCGAGTGACCATGCTGAGGCCGAAAACTTATATGTAACGAAGAATGAATGAAGTCCTCGATCGGGCAAGGTGAAGATATCTGCTCCCTTCGTTGCATTCACACTCTTATTTCCATATATCTTTTTCTTTCATATTCTGTTGCTCTCTTACATTCGCCCGCCGCCTGCCCCAGCATGACAAGGGCAATTTTCTTGGGTTGCAATCTAAATCAGAGCACAATCGAAGGCTCAGACAAAAACAAACAAACGCATTTGTTTTTTTGTTTTTTTGCAGGAAAAAAAAAAAACAAAGACGTTTACAAATCTTTGTAATGGGAAATTAGAGCGAAGCTCTTGAGGAGGAGGGGAAGGGTACGGAGGGGAGGAGGGTATGCCCCTCCTCCTCTTCCGTACCCTCTCCTCCTCCCCTCCTCTACTCTTCGTTTTCCCCTCATTTCCTCCTCCTCCCTCTCCTCATCCTCCTCTTTCCTTTTCCTCTTCTCCCCCTCCTCCTCCTTCCATCCTCCTCCCCTATCGCCTACTCCTCCTCATCCTTTCTTCCTAATACTTATCCCCTACTCCTCCCCTCTCTTGCCTCCTTTTCTCCTCCTCCTTCTCCTTCGTACCCTCCCCTCCTCCTCTTCCGCACGTGACGTCAATTTTCCCACTAAATCTAGCGGAGGAACAATTTGTTCATAGGTGAAGCGACACCAAGTCATATGACGTCATTTTTCCCGCTAAATTTTGCGGGGAAACTGAATTTGTGTTTGAGGTCACTTGTCGTCAATTTTCCCGCTAAATTTAGCGGGAATTGAATTGCTGTTGAGGTCACGTGACGTCAATTTTTCCGCTACATCTAGCGGAGAAACTGACTTTGTTCATAGGTGAGGTGACACCAAGTCATGTGACGTCATTTTGCCCACTAAATTTAGCAAGGAAACTGAATTGGTGTTGAGGTCACGTGACGTAAATTTTCCCGCTAAATTTAGCGGGGAATTGAATTGCTGTTGAGGTCACGTGACATCAATTTTCCCGCTAAATCTAGCGTAGAAACTGAATTTGTTCAAAGGTGACGTGACACCAAGTTATGGGACGTCATTTTCCCCGCTAAATTTAGCGGGGAAACTGAATTGGTGTTGAGGTTACGTGACCTCAATTTTCCCGCTAAATCAAAGCGGAGAAACTGAATTTGTTCATGGGTGACGTGACGCAAAGTTATATGACGTCATTTTCCCCGCTGCATTTAGCGGGAAAATTGACATCACGTGACCTCAACACGAATTCGATTTCCCGCTAAATTTAGCGGGGCGGTTACGCCGACGCCGCAAAACCCGGAAAAAAAAACACTTAAAAGCTGCGCTCTAAAAAAAAAAAAAAAAAAACGAGTTGTTACGGTTTAGACAGCGGGAGTTTAGGTCTGCCAGAGTATGGGTGACGTCGTTTGTTACCCACTGTAGAGGAGAAATTTAGCCAATGCAGTACGATTGCTAGCCTGGGGTCCTTGATGTGCACCACGTAGTATACACACGACCGCACGACGTGCGATGCTAATCCAGATGGAAACGGGCAGGGGTGGGGCTGAACCCGGATCCCTTGCACTTTCTACATTTCGTTAGATTAGTCTCGTACAACATACTCAAAGAAGGACGATGAAACTGTCATGACGTAGCACTTTCGCCATTGCTTGAATGATTAGTGCCATCGGCTGCTAGCGTCCTCTGCGCTGATGGCAAAATCATGTTTCCTTCCTCCCCCTCCTTTGCGCACACTCTTTTGTTTATGGCATGCGGCATTCTTAAAAGGATGTCGTTATTCCTTCTTCTTCATCTTCTTCTTTTTCTTCGTCGTCTTCTTCAAGGCCTTCAAAGTCCTCAAGGTCTTCAAGGTCTTCAAAAATAAAATCTGCGACCTGTTTCCCTGAATACGACACTGTCTTATCGAGTCGGCAAAGAGGACTGCCGAGGCTTGCAACTTCAGCGGTTGCGAGGCTCCAACTTCATAAGTACTTTAGAATAAACTGCTTGTTTCTCATCAACAGTTAACAACGAGCATCCGATGAGTGACCACTTACAAACAATTGTAAGACTTGACTTTCTATAGCCGCAAAGGAGATCTAGGTTCTGTTTAGACGTTCCTGGGGTGTATGGAGCTACTGAGACGGTAGGGAATCAGACAAAGGACGTGTAATTATGTGTCTGCCCTTGCGGTGTTTTTTTTTGTGTTTGCATTGTTTAACTTTACCAACGCGCTACAGGCCTCCTGCGTTGCCCATGGGGCGCTGCGAAAAGCGACTTGTTTTGGGTATAAACTTGCTTGTCTGTGGTGTCCTCAGGGACACGGCGGAGAAGAATGACAGGACTAGTCCAGTCAAGGTTCCAAATCAGACTGTGTATTTATCAACAAAGACGAAAATTGAAGTACAGATCATATGGTGGTGAGATGATTTGTACAAATGTTGTTAACACAACCCAGCTACACACACCAGAACACAACATTATCTTCCCCTAATAAAATAAAAAAAGCATTCTTTCAGTAGCACAAAGCGAGACAAAGTATCAGTGTCTGATGCGTGCCCTTCATTACTTCACATGTTATGTGACATAATCCCGGAACCAGCTTGGTGGTTTACGTCAGGGTTCTCAACCATCGATGTTTCGCGGACCCCTTGTGGATCTGCGGAGATGACCCCGTTCTAGGTAAGGGGAGGGAAAGGTACAGGTTAATTATAATAATGATTTAAGAAATGGATATAACTAAGGGCTAGTGTGAAGTAGACCTCTCTTATTGACGTACACACGAGAAAACTAGCCCGAAAACTCAAACATTTCTTCTTGACCTGAAGAAAGACAACTTTTATCGCCGGGCTTGACTGGTGAGGCACGGCTTCGCGGACCCCCATTTGAGAACCACTGCTTTACGTGATCGTGTTAAGGGCTGCCGCACGTTAGTGTCCAGTTGCGGCATTTGCTGGGAAGCTGGGAGAGGCGCGGGGGTAGACTCGTCCCGTTCAGGCGGTGTCCGATAGTCCACCTCATCCTCTGCCACAGCAAGTTCAGGCGGCTGCTCGTCTGGAAACGATCTCTGGTGGGATGGAACTGACTGCGGTTCCATTCGTGCCCCTGAATTCAACGAAAACCATCCTGGCCAACCTGTTTTTTTTTTCTTTTTTCTTTTTTCCCGCTTGAGGGACGATAAATAATTTCGAAACGTTCCACGTCCGGTCCGTCTTCCAGCAGAAACGTGCCTGTTCCTTTTCTCTTTAGGATCTTCAACGGTGCCGTATACCGGAGGTCTCCTTTCCTGCCACCAGGCGGCTTGCGTGCTCTCACGAGGTCGCCTTGCTTAAACACTGGCAGCGTTTGCACCACGTTTTTCGTCAGTGTAGGCCTTGCTCTTGCTCTGCCAGTCCTCGACTCTCTTCCGAAGAAATTTCATCTCGGCCTCTGGTCGTTGGAAGAAGTCCTTGGATGCAGTGGCGTCACGAGGGTCAGCGGCACCCGGGGCGGTAGCCCGCCGCGAGTGCCCCCCCCCCCGCTCTCGCGTGGCCCACTGCGACTCCCCCCCCCCCCATCCCCCCGCTCTCGCGTGGCCGGCCGCGACTCCCCCCCCCCCCCCCGCTCTCGTGGCCCGCCGCGACACCCCCTGAGCCCTGCACCGGGGCGGTCCGCCGCCCCCCCGCCCCCCTTGTGACGCCACTGGCTTGGATGGCGACCCTGCTATATCTAACCTTGTTCTTGGCTGCAGACCATGCAGTAGAACGATACTGGAGATTCCGGTCGTGCCGTGTAGAGTGCATCTGTAAACGCCCAGATAGTCGGAGTAACCGCAGACTGCAGAGGGCGACTCTCGAGGATAGCAAGTTGGATGAAGTCGCTTTAAGACCCGATTGAACCTCTCAATCAATCCATTCACTTGCGGAGAGATATACTGCAAGACAGGCAGTGCCGGATTCCTTTTTTTTTTAAGAGAACATCCTCGAACTCCTTGGATTTAAATTGTGTCCCATTGTCTGTTACAATCTCCACGGGGTACCCTTCCCTACTGAACACCGAGCGCGGAAACTTGGTGACCGTTTGAAAGGTCACATGGCTTGTAAAAACAGAGCTCAGGAAAATTCGAGTGATAGTTTATCAGTGTTATTACAAACTTTTTCGTCTGGTGGTGCTCGAGCCAGTGGTCCGACAATATCCATGGCCAACTTTTGCCATGGCCGATCCGGTAAAGCAATCGGTTGCAGCGGAGCGGGCACAGGCTTTGCAGACTTTCCATGCCGACAATTATCGCGTTCATTTAGGCTTAGGGATGGCCAGAATCGAAGGACTATCTAAAAATGCGGCGAGGTCATTGCTCATACTTTGCGATTTAAGTGAGGTAAGGCAAAGCGGAAGCCTCCTACACCATTCATTGGTGAATAACGCGCCCGTTATTGCAGCTACTATGAAATATTACTTCCAAAGTGAGCAGCGCTCGCTCGCGGGGGCACCGCCATGTTTCCCCGCCGTCCTTACTCTGCCGGTCACGTGACCTAAAATCCCCCTTGTAGGGATATGCGGTTAAATCTTTACCGCGGTTACAGTTAACCGGTTTCGAGCAAACGGGCCCTGCAACTGCGACGTTTCGTCAACAACGTATTATTTCTTACTAAGTGGATTGGATTGAATTACTGACTTCATTTGGCTCGCTGGAAGCACAGCGGAACTAAAGCGAACGCACTATATAGGCGGCTCCAATTGATAGAGCAAGAACAAATTCGAGCGAAACAATCCACGCTGCACGCGGACCGCTCGGCGAAATTTTAATATAACCTCAGGCCCATGCTCGCACCAGTCCTCATCGGAACCGCCTAGGGTCCGGCCAGCCCCGCCCATCCGGATGCCGGCGAAAGAGGCGATGAGCGCGGACAGACGCTTTCGACGAAACGTCGCAAGGTATGTCGATGAAACGATCGCAGGAACCTTTTGATGAAACGAACTGTCGATGAAAGGTCGTAGTATCGGCGAAACAATTTCTCGGCGAGGCGTCGCTCGACGAACGAATAGCCACCGCTCCAGCAGGCCCGTCCAAAGCACGGAACTTTCACTTGTAGCTTTTGCTTCGCTCACGTTGCCCCCATTCGCCCACGAAACGTCGAGATATCACCACCGTTTGTGTAGTTTGTATATGGATTTGAGTATATCTGCCTCACCTTCTCGAGGGGGCTGCAGTGAAGGATAGAAGCACGAGCGGCAAGTCCTAGCGGAGGGCTCCTGCTGCACGACAGGAATGGCAATGTCATCGCGACAACCATGGCAACCAAATAAAGGAGTTTAAAAGTTGGTTGTTACTTGATATCAACCAATCACATATGGAGAAGACTATGAATATGATTCTTGTTGACTCGTGTTTGCTCTTCCCTGCTAGTAATTGGATTGACTGCCACGCGGTGCATAAAACGCATAATACACGAGTTTCCCAGTGATTCTGCGCTGTTGGTTCATCGCAGGGAACGAAACCGAAGAATCACCCTGCGTTCGAAATTGCCCAGCATCCAAAACTCGTCCTTTTTGTGAACTTGAGGTTACACTCTATCCCCAAATTTTTGTGCGGTGTCGTGCAAAGCGTGGTAGATAATAGAAATCAAAATGGTTTAAATCCTGGTTTTAAGCATATCTTAATTCGTGATGTAAAGTACTGCAGTTTTACTGTAATAATTGAAATCATACTTTTTTCTAAAAACGAAGTACCAAAATATGTTTTCATTCATCGTCTGTTTGTGACATAATGCTTTTCATGCGCAATTCTTTTCTATTCAATTAAAAGATTAGCCAAACAAGGAAAATATACATCAGGCCGAACACGAGCAAAATATGGTATTCTTCTGAACAAATCGGAAAGGTGAGGTTTGTTGCTACCTTCCACTTCAATCGCTCAGGTCTCTGGTGTCGTACGCAAGCAAATTGAAATGCGAAGAAACACAAGAAGTATGCTTGCGCACAAAATCACACAGACCGGCAGAGAGAGAAATAGTTAAGAGGGGACAGATTCACAGTCACAGAGAGACAGACTGAGTTATAAATCTAAGGTGGATTTTGCATTGGCCAGTATATTCGTAGTGTCTTACACGAGCTCGCTGCCTCTCTTTTGAGACCATACCACCACCTTACGCGCTTTAAAATCAAATGAAAAGCTATTGTTGTTGGGCAACTAGCAGACTTTGCGCGAGTTCGAATGCAGAAATAATAATTTTAAGTGATTGAAATCCTATAGCGCTAATTTCGATCCGAAAAATTCCATTTAAATCAAACAAATTTTGTTTATATGTTTTTTTATTCATGATGTTTACCATCTTCATGTGAAGTATGGGCGTGAGTGCACGACTTTAGAAAATGCTTCACAGAGAGAGAAATTACGCACAGAGCCGAAACACGTAACGTTACCGCGTCCTTGTTAAAACTCTACACAGTTAGTGACACGAAGTACATATAATAATTTAGGGAAAATCCCCAAAGTGGAAGAGGTTTCCGCACTTATGCCTGAAATGGAGAGCACTTCACGCCCCCTATCGACTTGTCACCGATGAAAATTCCGATCCGAAATTTTCGATCCCATCAAAGTGAACAAGTAACATCGCTACGAGTATCGTTGTATGTGACGGTCAGAAATATAGAAAGAAAAAAAAAGATGATCTTTACAATTTTGTTTTCCTCGCATGAACGCGTTATTATTTTTTTAATATATAATACTTTCCCAGATATTTGACAACGATAGCCTGTTTCATAAGTCAGAGCAAAATCAAAGGTATAGGCCAGCGCGCTGTTTCCAAACAAGCCCTCACGAGGTGTGGGCAAACGCGCAGTTTCCGCACGAGGTGTGGAGGGCACTGCGCCTGCGCAGAAACCAGATTCGCGTCAAGTGGACCGTCTGCGCATGCGCCCTGCCAACAGCAGCGGCGCTTGTTGGTCTGTTAAAACAAAAAAACGCGAACACACACACAATAAAGACGCAGTGTCACCGCGTATTCACTGCACTTGTTTTATCCGATGACCGCACAAACATACACACACACACACACACACACACATAACACACACACACAAAAAACTGCATGACCGTGCAATCTTGGCGCGGCTTGATGGGCGTCATCGATCCGTAGGGCTGCCTGCGCCATGATCTATGGTAAAACGAAGTCAATATTCAGATCTCAGGGTTAAACCTACGAAGGGCATCTGCGCAGGGCTTAACGTCTGGGGTGTCTCAGGGGGTCTCGGACCTCCCATTGATTTTAGAGGATGGTCTCAGACCCTCCTCCACAGCCTCAGCATTAGTTAAATAAAAATCATATCTTGCAATAAAATAGCTTGTTTTCAGAGATGTAACATTTAATTGGGGATTCGCAATTTGAAGGTTGCAGGTGCAACTTGGGCAGAGTCAGCAGTGAGGTTTCCCCCCCCCCAAAAAAAAAAAAATCTTTTCGTAGGGATTTTTTTCAACTTACGGGAGACTTTAAGCACTGGCATCTGGCACACACCAGAAAAACAACAGCGTATTCATTTCTTGGCCAAATGGAGATCGTTTGAGTTGCAACCGAAATATTCGTTGCCGCGGCGCCTTCTCAGCATTAGGCGTTCGTCAGAATACGGGCACCTCGGTCGGAATTTGAACCCGCCAAATGGAGATTAGGCCAGCGCTTGGCCTCAGAGGCACCGAGAGTCTCTTTTTATATAATATTTCCAGTTAAATGCCACCGACACGGCTATGAAACAAAATATAGTCGCACCATTCCGACAAGCCATAATGTGATTGCAAAAAAAAACAAAAAAACAAAAATTGCCGATTTGATAAAATGATGAAATAAAATTTGAATCGGCAAACGTGGATCGAATTGCAACCGTAGGAATCCCTTTCATGGCGCCTATTTCATCTGTGCATGCCAATGCACAGTGGAACGCGAGAAAAAGCAGCTGACACCCAAACATCTCGCGCCGTTTCTGTCTCACTTGGCATGCCAAGAGCACATGAAGGCGACCAATGCAAATCAAGCTATTCTTGAACAGGTGTCGCCATCTGTATTTGATGTTAGAAAACTGTAACTTGCCGTAATTGAATGGGAAAAATTTGAGGTTGAATACTAAACTTCACGGGTAATATATCCTCATGAAGTTTCTGGAAAATGTAATATCGAAAAATGCTTCGTAGTATAATGTATCGTAATTTTTTATTAGTTGAAGTGATTAAATTTTTAGCAGGAGGAAATAACCTATTTTTAAACTTTCTTTTTTTATTTTAAGATATGCAGTATCTGTACAGTTTATGACTTACTTTCTTATTTGATTATGTCCACCAGACCGTTGACGTAAAATTTCGTGGACGTTGGGACGTTCTAACTCGAGAAGAAAATTGTTCAATATCAAAGACTGTGGTCTATTAAAAGCTAAATAATAAACTAACAAGTAAGAATAAACGTAATATCGAGACATTAAAGTATAGTCTAAAAGCAGTTATTTAATTTTACATTAGTTTTATAACTGTAGACAAGGCAAAAAGAAAGTTATAAACTTTCAAAAATTAAGCAAAATGGCCTGCACGGTAAGGTTGCACCTTAAGCAAATACTTTACTCGGGGAATACAGGACATATTCCTCATTTGCATTAGATAGAACTACGGCCGCGCCGAATCCTCCCCTGGTGGAGTGGTTTACTTGGCGACGCCTCGAACCTCACCCCCTCCTCTCGCCGCCAGATCACGTGACCAGGCGATGCATCTGGAATGCGGTGTGGTTGACGGGGTCGCGGATGCGAAGACGGTGCCGCTGCCGCCGTAACGCTTGTTTTCACGGTTCTTCGTTGCCGCATTTTTCTACATATTATCGGGGAGAGTACTGTATTCCCCTGGTATAGTATTTGGCGTAAGGGTGAACGGAGTTGCTCTCCAAATCCGAAGCGATGCAGCGGTCAATCAGTTGATGTTCGATGTATGCCGCAACAAAACTTACTTTATTTAAAAAAAAAGATGTAGTTGTGTAGAGCTGGAATTTAAGCAAAACATAAAAACACCTACACTGTAGGTATCATACTTTTAGACCAGAAATGGGTACGTTCCTGCCAATAGAGTAAGGCGCATCATGTCAAGCTGCCAGCGTACACAGCAGCCCATGCGTTCACCTTCTCTATTCTTACCCCAGCTTAGCATACGGACCCTAGCATACCTGTACGTCGCAGGACCCCGCCGTACACGCTTTGTTCTGCGAACGTCAGAGAATACCGATATAGCCGCTGCCCCCGGAGCCTCGTTTGAACGCTCCCGCAATCGTTTTCTCCCGCCCGCGCCACGTCGAAAGCATCAAATCAGCGAACCAGTAGCGTACCTCTTCTGGCAGGAACACGAGTAGTCAAACAAAACGCGCTCTCTTACTCAAACAATCCAGCGCGAGCAGCTTTCAGCTCGTAGGAGGAAGGGAGGAGGGGGGGGGGGGGGCAGCAACAATGACTCCCGCGTGCTTACCGCCCTCCGCCCAGAAAAGGTTCGGGGGAGACGGCGGGGAAGAACAGCGAAGGCACGGGGCCGCGGGGAGCCCCAGGAGCGTTCCAGGCCGGCACGTTTTGGGCCGTTTCTGTCAGCATGAAGCTGCCACGGCGGGGCGCGCTCAGCTCATCCGAGGTGACATCTGCCAGAGGCCGGACCGGGCGCAGGCAGCCGAAGGAGATGCAAATCCCTTCGCAACAAGCCGTGTGCGATCGACTTGCCGCGCCATTTCACCATTACGCACACCCGCTGGCACAGCGAGCCGGCGGAGCGAGATGCGGGCGGTGCGCAGGCGCAAAGCGTGACAGCGCTACGCGCCCTGCTCGGCTGCTCACCCTCGGCGCACGAGCCCGCCTCGGCCGGCAGCTCCTGTGGGGCGGTGCGTCAGCATCGTCCTGACGCCGGCCTTGGCGAGCACCGGGGATGCATCGCCGCCCTGCCCCGACACCCAGGCGGGAGACGCGATAGATAGATATTTCCTTTCGGTCTCGGACCGTGAAGATTTCCGGGGCTTACCGTGGTCCTCTCGTAATATATCGCCTCAAAAAAAAAAAAAAACATGTTTTTTTTTACTTTTTTGCCGACGCATCACTAAGATAAGAGCATTCTCGGCACAAAAACAGTTGAGAGGCCGCGCTAACGCTGCACGGGCGAAGCTTCGCTGCTCATCAGCGGCAGAGGTCTGCACTCTAAAAGTAAAAACCGGTGCGTCTACTCTCCCGCAATGCACTCAGACGAGCCAGTCGCTGCAATCTGAGGAGAAAAGCTAGGCCAATCAGGAGGCCGAAGTTATGGTTAAGAAAAACAGTCTGGCGGTGCGATACTGAGCATGATGTGAGCACGTGAAGTATGTCATGTTCAATGTCACACGATCAGCACATGTGAGTAGATTACTTCTGAAATGTAAGTTAAGTACAATTACAACTACTTGGTTCCAAAAGAAGTTTATTAGAATTTGAATTACTTGCCCTCGAAAAGTAATTCATCACAATTATACATTAGGTTTAGAACGTAAGGAAATTACTTCACAATTACTTTTCTTTGAGAACGACACAACTACTTCAATTATGTTACAGTTATAGCATTTTTGTTTCCGCACTGGCATGTATTTTTCCATGCGTTGTCTGTCAACTGAGGATTCCTATACGGCATGTTACATTCCGTCACATTTTTTTTATTTCAGCTTCTTCCTTAATGATATAATATGAGATGAGAACCGAGTTTTGAGTATCATATGAGCCAGTTGTCTTATTATTTTGCCACCACCGTGAGTGTTAGTGCTCTTTGTACTGCGGCAGTTCAAAATGAAAGTGACGTAGCACTAGTGGTAGTAGGCGCCAAAACAGTCTAATGAGGTTCAACCTGCTAATTATTCTGTAAATGGTCCACACGAGTCATGATTAAGATATTCAGTGTACAAATTACAATCGCGTCATTTTGATTCCTTCTCTCTGTCCTGACAGTGAAATACACGCTTACTTTATGTGGGGTATCTCCTGCGACCCTCTATGCGGGTGCCGTGGCTTTGACAGTTTGTTCCGCTGTACGACCATGGTCAACGCCCTGCCGCAGTGTGGGCACTTTCAAAGCACCACGAGTGTTGGCAGAAGGGCAATGAAACAGACAGTTGACTTTAGCCTGGCAGCGACTCTACAGAACGAAGGCCCAGTATGGCAAAATTATCAAAGGAAGTTTCCATAACTGTAATTCACTTACCGAGGTTAAAACTTGATTAAATTATAAGTAAAATTACTTTCGTTCAAAAGTGATCATCTACAATTGCAAACTACTCAAAAATGATTAAGTTACAGTTATTCAATCATTCTAATTTATTGCCATGATTTACAATTGCAAACTACTCAAAAATAATTTTAAGTTACAGTAATCCCGTTACTCTAATTTATTGCCATACTTGTTTTACAATACTTTATTTAATGCAATACATTTTTTACAACAGTGTAATCTATTGTGATACATTTATTACAATACTGTAATCTATTGTAATACATTTATTGCAATAAATTTATTACAATACTGTAATTCATTGTAATAAATTACAGTGATTAAATAACTGTATTTGAATAACTTTTACTTCATCGAATTGCTAACCAAATATGCATCGCAGAGAGTTTTTTTTTTTTAGATCTAGACATATTTTTATTCTCGCTATTCGCCAACTTTAGCAGTTTTCTCTCACAAATGCTTTGCGAGAGGATAGACACATAAGATGTCTAACGGTGAAGTAAGTCACTGCGACACCGCAAGATGGGTTAGCTACCAAACGACTCGGAACAACGTCTTCATAGAATTGCAAACAATTAAAACTTAAGAGTTGTCTTCGTTTTTTTTTCTTTAACTCAATCGTAGTATTTTTTATTTTTTTCCAATGCACTTGCGCATGCCGGACTGCCTTCTCTATCGCCATCGTCGCTCGGGGTGCGCTTCCCCGCGTAGCATCCCTGTATTGCGTGAAAGCGAACGCGGGTTTCTTCGACGGCTCGAATCCGCGTTTTCAAATATGTAAACATCGCTGCTGAAAGAATGACACTTCAGAAATCGTATGAACTTCGTTACAT
The DNA here is from genome assembly GCA_037355805.1 of Ixodes ricinus. NCBI lineage: Eukaryota > Metazoa > Arthropoda > Arachnida > Ixodida > Ixodidae > Ixodes > Ixodes ricinus. Next base: position 143,492 of record JAZHYW010049537.1, on the reverse strand, counting down.
TTGTATACATAAAGAAGAGCAGATATAAAGCTTGTGCGTTTTTGCAGCGTGCGGTGGCCGTCCAGGGTGAAAACGAACGCACCTAAAACGCGTTGCGAAAAAACAAAAACAAAAAAACATTGTTTTCAACGTTATTGAACCAGCGCGAACAGCCGCATAATTTTGATTAGCAAGTTGATGTCTAGTCAATAGTCAATCATTTTTACAGACAGTAAAAACTAACAAAATAAATATTTTACACCAGACGGTATCTTATTCCAATGCTAACGCCTTTCGTAGTCTATAGCTTGCGTAACGTTAAACTGCGCTATCATGCCCCTACGCCACCATGTACATATATATATATATATATACTATTATTATATATATATATATATATTATATATATATTATACTCGAAATCACACCACTTTTGCTCTTTTAACTGCAAGTTTAAATTCGAAAAACGAGTCTCAGCCCTAGGACAGCATATCGGACACCAGTAAGCTTGGAATCAGTTTACGTAAGCTGAATATTGCTGTTCAGTGCTCATTCGTCGAGGTCCTCGTTTGTTATTTGCCTGCCTCTGTGTTTCAAGGGCAGCGGAATTGTTAGAAACGTTTTGAATAGCTTCCTCCATTTAAAAAAGGGAAAAAATCAGGTTTAAAATAGTCGATCTTATAACCAGCTTGGTTTAAGGCCGCAGTCCCACTGCGGCTACTGTGAACAGGAAATCCTTTGTTTTTGTTTACAAATGGAAACGAGAGAAAATTTGGCCGTCCCGTATATTGTCGTAACTTTTATGGCAGCGCCGAAGGTTCTTAGTCATGACGTCTTAAAATAATCACAATAATGAGTCATTTAATCTTCGCGAACCAAATCTCGGGTCTTCCTCCTTTTCCAATAATAAACCGATCATCAACAACTTTATCTTTATTGCGCGATACCACGAGTCAGGTTCAGCGTCTAGTCCAGGTCTCGACCGGAATGCAACAGCCCCCTCTCCCAAAGAACACACCGAACAATCAAGCGCAAAGCCAAAGTGGCCGTCCCTTTCAACGCCCCCCCCCTTCCCAAAACAACAAGCGTCGTCGCAACAATGGGGCCCCACCATGAGCCACGTGCCCTTGAGCCGGAGCCACGGAGACTGGCCGGTCGGAGTGCTTGCGTCGGCGACGAGCGGCTGTTTCTCCTCGCGACAAGGCGACATGTGCTCCAGGAGACGCCAAGGGTGCCTCGCCGCTATCGGGGGCCGGGGACAAGAACGAGGCGCCACCGGCCAGAGTGCTTCGGCGGCAGCCTTATCGGGCTACGGCGGCAACAGCGCCGCGGCTCCAGGGCGCTCTCTCCTCGACGACGCCATCCCCCACCCGCACGCCAGTCAATCTGGCCCACCGGCCCCGGAAATGTCGGCTATCGAGAACGACTCTGCTTTCGCCGGTCTCCGAGAGGACGACGACCACCTATCCCCGCGCGGCGACCATCCCCTCCCGGTGTTGTGAGACCGGGCGGCCGCCGCGCAACTGAGAACCCGAATAAACGCTTCCTTCGTCGTCAATTTTCGGGGCCCATCTAATTTCAACGCCGAGGGTTGGTGGATTCCTCGCTCCTGTGGGGGGAAAAGCGCTGCCGCCGAGCGCGGCCGATCAGTCGAGCCTTCGTGGTCGACACGATATATTGCCGTTTGCCTTTGGGCGTGGGGAAACCTCGCCTCGTTCCCACAGAAGTCACGCAACTCGTGAGAGAATTCGTTGTTTCTATCGGGAAGTCATAAAGTGGCACGTCCGGTGTGACCATTTTTAGTTAGAAATCTAAAAAGAACTTGTTTGGTTCGACCCACACTTACGCGCTAAAAGCTCGAAATTTACGAACAAACGTGCACGGTATATCTGCCGAAAACTGGGTATCTCTCCCCGCCTCCAGTCAGCTACGCTAGCAACACTTGAAACCATTATGTGTAACCAAGAGTTCTTACTGGACGTGCCGACGAGAGCAATCAATATTGCGTGCGACTTACATGTATTAGATTAAATATTGTGGGCGATATTTCTTTACTCTAAATTAAAAATTTTGCACCGTAAAAAAATAAAAACACGTGGTTAATGGAAAGTTAAATTATTTATGAAGAGAAGGTATCAACATTACATGAACTAGCCGGCTGCCTGGCCCGAATACGTTCAACGAGTTCTCCGCGAAGTCAAAGCCAACGTGAAGACACGAATTCCTCAGTCCAACGTACCGTGACAAAGCTAACATACCTTAGAAAGAAAACCAATGAGAGAGAGAGAGAGAGAGAAAAGGGTCTATACCAAAACCTAAAGGGTTCTCGCAAAATCACTTAAAGAGAGAAGCAAAAAATCCAACGTTAGCTCGCCGCTACACGTGTCTTCGTCGGCTCTCGTCGAGGGGCAACCGGTGAAGTCACCGGTCCCCAAGGTGACGGGGGTTATAGAAAAGGAAAGAAGCGTGGAGGCGCGCACACCGACTCGGACCATCCGATCCGATTCCGCCTTCGATCCATCAGTCGAGCTTGACCGGGGGAATACGGGTAGAGAGCCCTCGACTGACCGAAAGCAAATTGGCGGCATTCATTTTGTATGAGGAGCCACCCGAGACTCATTCCACAACCCTTTTCTTTTTCGGGCATGGAAGCCACGTGCTGCGGGTTCCCTCCCTCCTCCTCCCGATTCTAGCTCGCATGCATGTCCCGGCGAGCAATTACGCTGAGTGACTATTAGCCCCGCACAGTAGCACCTAATTATTTCCTCTCGGTGCACCATTATTTTCTTCCTTTCTTCCGCGGCGCGCTAACTTTTGCTGCGTTTGTGGGATGTTGTTGGTTGTTGCCGCGTCGCTGCCGCAAAAGGAAAGAGAGCCCTTCGCGCTTCCCCACTGGCAGCCTTTTAATGTTTCAGCGGCGTCGGCAAACGGCTGGATTAGTTGCGGTAGCTCGGCAGGCAACCGGCGAGCTGCTTTTCGCTTCTCGGATGGTGGTACCTCACTTGTTGTTGCGAGCCCACCAAGAAAAAGAAAGAAACTAATTCGGCGCCCCCATCTGTGTTCTGTTCCCATCTTCGTCAGGCTCTCGTTAATGCGTTTTAGCGGTACGTTTGATCTGGTATTGCTTTTCGTTTCGCTTAACGTAAACATTTTTTTTACCACACATACCTAAATCATTTAATATTAGAATCGCATACACCACGATGACATTTAAGAGCTAAAATATTGATAGTTTATTGACTGCCTTTCAATTTAGCGTGTACTGAAAAAACACCTCCGTTTGATCGGCAAAGAAGAATCACCCCTATGTGCTATTCGTGCTCTTCACTCCAAGCCAACAACCACGTGTTATGCAACTGCACTACGTGAGAATCTCCAAGGAAAACGATGAAGATACAACTGGATCGAAGAACAAATTAAGGAATTCAACTGCACCACCTTCTTGGTCCTCGGCCAACATCTGAGGATGGACATAATGCCGCGAAAGCACAGATTCATTATCTCACTAGTACTCGTTCCTTCAAAACATTCCAAAATTTGGTTAAATAGTGTGTACTTTTTTTATTATTATTTTTTTCACACTTTTGTTTTTAAATTTTTGTAGTCCCCAATTTATTTTCCTCTTTCCTTTTTTTCGCGAAGTAGCAAATCAGCTCAAACTGCAGTTTGACCTCTTCGTGTCTAAATAAATAATTATCTTTCTTTTCTCCATCTGAAATGCATAAATTGGAACGTCGCGTTTCGCGTATAAATGGGCGAAATAGTGATCCGACAAAACGCATGCCAGTACACTCTTAATCTGGTTCCACATAGGTTCCAGTTAAATTAACGTTCCACATTTTGTTTTTCTGGAACAAGTCGAAATTTTATGTTGATCGGGTAATAGACGTGGAACGCCAGTTCTGTTCGCTTTATTTTTTTGTTTGTTATGTGGTGCTTGTAGGTGTTATGCAGAACAGACGGTCATTCCACTTACCCTGCTGCACTTTCGCGCCAATCTGTTCCAGTTAAATCCTCCGAAAAATGTATTATCTTGTTCTTGTTAAGTTTGTCGCGTTCCAGTTAGAAACCTTTGGCGGCAAATCCGCGCAGGCCGAGCAAAATTGAGTGAAATAAATCCAGAACAAATACACACAAAAGGAGGCGGCCAGCGTTCAGAGAGGCGCCGGCAAAAGCAGCAAGACACATACAAAAAAGGGGACAAGAGGGACAAAGCACAAACACAAATCTCCAAACACAGCTAGTGCGCGACCGACAAAATCTGCCTGGTCCGGGTATCGAACCCGGGACCTCTCCACTTCCATTGGAGCCAGGCACGTAGCCAGGGAGGGGGCCCATGGGGCCCAGGCCCCCCCCCCCTCCCAAAATCTTCAAGTTTGCTGGGACCTCCTCTCCCCCTCCCCCTCATATAGCTTTGCCGGCTGGGTGTACTGTGAACGCTAAGGCAAGAGAGACGTTTATAAGCGGACATTGGATGCCAGCAAACAACGACTCAAGACATCCCTCTAAGGACCTGCGGCAGAAGATGCTCTGCCTCCACTCCTGGCACACCACCTGGTTCGAGTCCCCCACTACGCAACACTTCTCAGAAGAGGAAGAGGACGCATAGAAAAATAGTTTGGAGAATGGGAAGGAACCTTGGTCAGCATAGTAACAATGCCCCAGCATCTCCTTGACCCTGGTGCCCTGAGAAGTAAAATAAAATAAAAAAATCCTGTCGGACTTGTATTTTCTTTTTTCGGGGGGTTTGGGGGGGGGGGGGGGGAGGGGGGGGATTTCACAGCCCAAATGTATTTCGATACAGGAATACAAATACTGGTGAAAACAAAATGTATCGCGATACAGAAATACAGATACGAAATGTATTTCTGAAATACTATCACGATACATTCGTACCGCGATACTGCCCAACCCTGAAACTTTGGTCGAACGGATGGCCGTAAACTTATATTGCACCAGTTTCTGTATTACGTTGATATTTTTAAAAAGTAACGAGTAATTAAAGTAATCCATTACCAATATTTTGTAACGAAATTACATTACAAATTACTGCCGCAAAAAAGTAACGAGGCAATTACAAAATTACTTGAAAAAGTAACGGATTACTTCTCATGTCTGCTCGCAGCGCCCTTTCCACCCCGTAGATTTTTGTTGTTTTTTTCTTCTTCTTCTTTTTTTTAGTTCCCAGTTGCCTCCTGAGAGCAGCATACGTCGTTAGGCCACGCGCTCCGCTCTCCGCATTTCATTCGCACCCCATAGTATCAACTCGCCTGCATCGCCACTTTGATTTGATGGCGACGATCAATTTATTATAACCTATCACCGGGCCGAAGGGCTAGGTTTCGTACGGAGCCCTGGACGCAGGTAAGATCAGATTGAAAATGCCTGATCAACACAAAATTCGAAATTGGGTAAAAAAAAAAGTTCAGTCAATAAAAAAAAAGTCCGCTTTTCCATGTTTTAACCGCTTTCTGATACCTCAAAACCACCTAGTCGCGACACAGCAAAAGGCGTCGATTTATTTGACTAGTTTGGTGCCGGAACATCGGCGGACTCATCTCGAAGCTCTAGCAACTTCAAAGGAGCTTCAATTGAGCTTTTAGGTACATGAGTGAAATAACTAATAATGTGTTTGACATTCAGGCAGGCATGATTTAGTGCTATTGTGTTTATTTTACATATGCATTCATTCACTCAGGAAAGTTATCACTCACCAAAAAGGAAGCAACGTACTGTTCTGGATAACTTTAAGCCGGAGTTGCAGACCATTAAGAATGTCGCTCTTTAAACATCTCGTTAAAAAAGAAATGCAAGAAAAATACTTTTTTACACCAAAGTTCGTGCTGTTGGCATCGTCACTTTTTGTTAGTACAGGGAGAGACAAACCTAGAGCTGTCATAGTCCATCATACAAGTAGGGGAACTGTATTTATCATTTCTATCGTTTGTGTTATGACACCTTTAAAATAGCACTTTAAGAATTACACATATGCAGCATTGGCACGTTTTAAAAACCTGCCATTGCCGCAATAGTTTGTGATTGTGTCATTTTAGATTTGTCCTAAAACATTAGCCGGTAGAAATTAGGGCTCTAGTTGCTCTATTTTCGTAATGTACCCTGACCTTTAGATTTCTTCCGACCTGCTCTAGCAGAAAGTGAATACCACAGCAGCAAAAAATTTGGTGTAGCCAGAAGCGTTTTCCTTAGAGCTGTTTGTTTTTATAGGGTATCTAGAATGACATTCCATAAGGGCCCACAAGATTGGCATGAAATATCTGGAACAAAGTTACAGAAACATACCAGGAATGCTTTATTTGAACCGCTTTTCCAGATGTCAATAGATGGAACACCCTTTCACATAACGTTATTGGTTACTGTATGTGGAACAGCTTTTCAGATGTCAATATCTGGAACGCTGTTTTATATACACCTTTCACAATTTATCTGAAACCCTGTTCTTCATAAACTAAGAGGTATATGGAACATATTTCCTCCTAGATCAGCTGATTTTTTTTAAAGCTTCAGTTACTAACTGGAGCCTAAGTGGAGCGATGTTAAGAGTGTGGAGTGTAAGTTCGAATAAATGTTAACGAAATTAAATATTCGGAAGACCAGAGATATTGAAGTATCTTATATAAACTTGTTCATTATACATCGCTGAAACGAGCTAGAATGTCGATAAAGCAATAATCATTTACGAGCACAAAATAAAGTTGGTAGACCCAATCGTCAGAAAAGATTGCACTAAGTAAATAACAAAAACGCCAATACAATCACCTAAAGCCGGGGTTTCTAGAGATCAATGCTTTTTAGGAAACTCCACAACACTCGCCTTTCCGTCCTTGTCTGGTGTAAACCGCTGCTCCATTTTCTCTTTTCCAATGAGCCTGTTATTGATTAATAACGCGTTGGTGGGCGCCTGGTTAAGCATGATCAACGGGCTCTTTCAGTAACTGCTGGTGCACCGGCTTTTGATTGTTACCCCGTTTAGAATCTTCAATCAGGATGGTTATTTTGATCGTGAATTTTAAACGTAAGGACCGGTTCAAAAACACCGTGGTCGAAATCAAGAATGATCACTTCTAATTAGTCTGGAAGAAAAGTTGGGGTGCCCTGAAACGATGCTTTCCGAGGTGTCGGTTTATCGCCTTGTTGATACTGCGATGCATCGTAATTTAAACCTATTTTATTGTTATGTGCCAAACGCGCAAAACGGGTGCACGTCGTGACAGTGTAGATACTTATCTCATTACAGGCTCAACACTTTTGTTTCACATTTATGCTTCCTTGCAGAGCACGGGGAGAAGGATGAGACCAAAATTTGTTCTTAAAGGGAGTGTCCGATGATATCCGGAACTTACCAAGTTTTTGCGCTGGTCACGTAGAGAGGGTTTAAATGTAGTCATATGTGATATTTTAATAGGGATGGGCGTCGATGAAAATTTTTAAACCGATTAATCGCAGCCCAATAATCAAATAATTAATCGATTAGTCGGTTTCATTAATTCATGCCCAATAGTCTAGAAACGTTGAAATCAAATGTTTTCCCTTTGCTGAGTGTGTGATAAACGGCGCAATGTACAATTTCGGATTTTAAATCAACCTTGAAGTGTAGTTGAGTCAGTCAAAAGACACCCACACTCACAAATTATTACTTCAGCCGCAGACGCAAAGAGGTTCGTTGATATTCTCCGGCAATAGTGAACTCCCGTGATTGTAACGACAATCTCTGCTGCGCTAAACAGACACTCGCACGGCGTTGAAGTGACTGGGACGCGTATTTGTAAACGGTAGGCGATACGCGACATGGCAACGACGCTTGCGCCAGATTGGCTGCTCCTCGAGGAGGACGCTGTGTTGTCACACACGTGCGGTTGCTGCGCCGGCCGGAAGTGGGCGCGTTGCGCGTGTTACGTGTATCACTTAAAGCCCTTTCATGTTTTAAAGTAGCGCAAGGTGCGTCGATGCACGAGGCACGTGCAACATGCAGCCCTTGGGAAGATCAGGGTGGCAGAGCGCAGCACTGAGCTAGATTTCAGACGCCATGTTCTTCCCAGAGGTGGCGCGCGGCACGTGTCTCGAGCATTTCCACAACAATGAATGGCGCCATTTGTCCCAGGATAGAGGGGCTTTAGTATCACTGGGCGCGCGTTTTAACTATAGCGATGGACCGAATCTGCCGAACTTCATACTTGGCAAAGTTCGGCACATGCCGAACTTTCGAAGGAAAAGTTCGGCAAAGATTCGGCAGCAATTCAGCAAACGTCTGCGCACGCGCGAGAACACCACGGGACCATGGATTGTAAATGGACGCCGTGCGGTCGTGCGGGTGCCCAGCTTCAGAGAGATGTCACGTGATCCCGTCAGTGAACTGACTCCGGTGATATATATATATATCAATGATATTTTTTTGAGCTTGACTCGTGATATCAGTATAGTTCGTGATATCTTTTTGATTTGACTGTGATATCAGTGTAGTTCGTGATATTTTTTGTGAGTTTGACTCCGGTGATATTTTGTGATATCTTTTTGAGTTTGACTCGGATGATATCTTTTGAGTTTGACTCCGGTGATATGTTTTGAGTTTGACTCGGGTGATATGTATTGAGTTTGACTCGGGTGATATATTTTGAATTTGACTCGAGTGATATATTTTGAGTTTGACTCGAGTGATATATTTTGAGTTTGACTCGGTTGATATATTTTGAGTTTGACTCCGGTGATACATATTTATTTTGAGTTTGACTCGGGTGATATATTTTTATTTTGAGTCCTACTCGGGTGATATCTTTTGAGTTTGACTCTGGTGATATTTTTTTAGATTGACTCCAGTGATATCAGTTATGTTAATAATCTCTGCGAGATGAGTCTCGGTGAATTTGAGGCCTTGGTAAAATTCTTGATCTGACTCATGTTGATTTTTGGATGGTGGAAAAATTCGTGATATGAGCGTGAATGAATTCGGGGTTGAGTTTGTAAAAGTGAGATGATATTGAATGACTTCAACTCAAAATGCCGACCTATGGCGGGTACCATCGTACAGGGTAGTACCGTAGTACTACCAGCGGTTACGGCGAGGTGCGTAGTAGGCGACATGGTAACTTTGTGCTTGTCAGCCTTTGTGAGTGCGGTCCTCTTCAATATTTTCTGCCTCAGAAGATCGACCTGGAATTAACGCAGTCACTGCGCAAGTGACAAATGAAGCGGTACATTCTGGATAAGATGACTTCCATTTGATCTTTCCAGTGATGCAACGGGGAGTTGCAGCATTGACTGACAAGTAAAATTAAAGCACTACTCGAAATTATAGCAATTCTGTTTTCGGCTCACAAGTATAGTTTATGCGAAAACAAAATAATATTGCTTTTTTAATTAGGGTTATATCGCGGTTTTCATCTCTCCGCATAAAACACAGAACTATCATGCTCGACGTTGCACATCCGACATTCCTAACTCTTACCATCTTCCTAAACGTCCGCGTGCATCCTACCATCAGAAACCGGCATTTTAAAAGTTAAAAACGAGGCGTTGCGAATATGGGGCGCACACTTTCATGCAAAGCTGGCGTGAAGGGACTCAAATCGAAAACATGCATAATTACAATAATATTGTTATCTTTTCTGGTGAAGGCTCAGCAGCCGTTGCATGCATTTTCGCGCACGAAACGGTGATTCGCAGAAAAAAGTAAGAACATAGTGTTACTGCCTTTATTTAAAAAAAACCTGAAAAGAAAAAAAGTGTTTTAAACAGCCTGGTTGGGACACGCGTGTCAAAAAACAAATTTTACGCGAAAAAAAAAAATCAGAGCAATATTGATGGTGCGAGACGCGATTTAGTCTGTAGTCACCTCCTTTCCACTTGTTTTCTCTCTCGGCATTTTGGGCCCGCGGAGGAGAGGTGGATCGGCTTCGCCTTCAAGTTGAAGTGGAAAGAGCGAATAACCATCTCGCTGAACGAATGACCATTCCGTGACTTCATGGACTTTGCGCGCAGAATTTCAAATAAATCTCTCGCCATCAATATTGCTCGATTTTTTTTTTGCAAAATTTTTATTTCTCGGCATTCGTGTCCCAACCAGACTGTTAAAAAAATGAAGTTTTATTTTTCTTTTAAGGGCCTTTTAACAATGTACACACTTGCAGCTTGCACTGATGAGGCATCAAAACCGAAACTCGCGTATCGTGACTGCGCCGCTACTAGCTTACCCAACCTCCTTGTCACACCACTTCTGCAAAACGTCACTGCTATTGCCCGTAAAAACACAAAAATGACACCGATACAATTATCTTGTAGTATATCACTTGATTTAGTAATAACTGTGTCCAACCCGAAAAAAGTAATATAAACTTTTAAGACTGGCAACAATGTATTTTTGCCGAATATTTGCCGAATCCCAAGATTCGGATCCAATTTTTCGATTCGGCAAAAGCTCGGCCCATCACTATAGTTTTACAGTACCCTCCCTACACCCTCACCCCTCCCCGTTCGGCGACGTTGCAGGGTGTCGAACCGTAACCGTAACTGAACCGGAACCGTAACTGAACCGTAACCGGAACTGAACCACTTATTTTGCCCGAACCGGAACGGAACCTGAAAAAATATGTTCGGAGCAATTTTGGAGCTGAACCTGAACCGGAGCAAAAGAAAATAACCGTTCCGAACCGGTTCGCCAAAGGGTTCGGGCGCGCCTTCGCACTACTATTCCATGCGCTGTGTGCTGGAAATTTTGAGAGGTTTAGCGGTGCAAAGCAGGTGTTTCCCCCTATGCAAATATTTTTGTAAGCATATTTTACAAAAACGAATGTCAATAAGCGCTGTTCTGACTGTCACAACATCGGCCTGACCCGTTCAAAGTCATCGCGCCCTCGCGTCCGGCAAAAAGCAGCCGCCAAGCGCCGACAGGACGACGTGCACCGAGCAGCCGCGGTGCGCCATCCCGTCGGCAAACACTAAAAAAAGGAGGAGAAATGGAGGAAAAAGCCATGTTCCTCCCTGTCGCCAACGGAAAGGAGGAAGTTGCTCCCGTTTCTCCCTTTCACCGATCCACATGCAGCGCCACCTGGTGGCTCTTGAAAAAGGGACGAAAACTTTATCCTCCATGTTCGCGGGTTCGCGGCGGAAGCGGCGGTCGAACCGCCGCTGCCGCCGCGGACATGTTCAATGGAGGTGACAGAAACTTGAGGGCTTGGTTGCTTTTTACATAGTTAGATCTCTTAGAATGATGCGTGGAATTTAGATCGCATTTATAATAATCGTGTTCATTGCTGTTGCACTTATGCGCAGTCTATCGTGTGCATTACAACAATTGAGAGTCTTAGTAAATTGTTGTGGTTCTCTCGGTACACTAGGTCGATCCCACTACCGCCCGATGGGCGGTGCCAGCGGAGGAAAAGCGGAGCTGCGGAGGCTAGCGGAGGCACACTAGTTTAACAAAAAAAAAAAAAGAAGAAAAAGAGCGAGGCGCATAGCGCGGCGTGTGTTTCGCGAGAATCGCGCCGTATGTGCCCGCTTCGAGATCGCGCTTGTTCACGGTGGATGAAACCTTGCTGCTGCAATAAGTACAGGTGGCGATTTATCACTGGCATGACGCAATGTCCTCGCGGAAGTCGTTATGTGTTCAGATCTGTAGCTAATCCTTTTAACGGTGCCACTCGTTTTCCCTTCGTAGATCGCGGTGATTTGTCCGCGCTTGGTTCTCATTGGTCGCACTTTTCATCTGTATTTCTGTAGTATCTTACGGTTCTCCTTTGACATTTGTAAAATTTGTACGTCACTCATAGAACACGTATCCCCGCCCACAGTATGAGCGGGAACACGCAATGCAGCTTTGGCACGGTCCCATTATCGTCTGAGCGACACCTTACGTGAACGGATGGCGCTTTCTCACGCTCTGCTTTGCGCTCCTTATACACGTCGTGTGATATCGTCGTGGTTTATGATACTGTGACAAGTACAAATCCCAAATAATGTGTTCCTGTTTGCTCACACCGTGTAAAAACAAAAAGAAGGAGCGAACACTGCGTTTTTTACAAATACGGTTCTTGGACCCGGCTTTTTAAACAGAAGTTCCTCGATCGCCGGGCGGCTGCGTGTGTTCCTTCTTATGTCACTCATTCACTCACTCTCCACCGGGTCTAAGCAGGACGCCCAACTCGTCCCGGGCGTTTTTCATTCTCTCGCGGGTGTGTTTCCGTGCCGATGTTTGTTGCTCGCTCCCGTCCGGTGGCTCCGTTCAAAGGTCCCCGCGGCGCGTTCATTCCTTCGTCATCATTATTCCGCCAATGAGCGACCCATCGGCCTGATGGAGACGGATGGCGCCGATGCGGCTTCGTGAAAACCACCGTGTAAGCACATTGGCCAGTCCGCGGGAAGACCACCGCGCGCCATCTGCTGGTCAGGTAGCGAACGCGTCCGTCCTGCGCGCTGCACAGAAGCCCACAAGCGGCGGCGTCGACCCTGCACTGGCCATTGCGTGTTGATACTGGCAGCACGAAATACACAGATCAGTCAAGGCTCGCAAAATGGCACACGGATGTGAGAGAGCGAAATGAGGTTGTCAGAGGGGGGGGGGGGGGCGAAGGGAGCGGCTTCGCTTTGGCGCTTGTCTCGTGTGGAAACGGATGCATTACGCCGGCTGAAAGGCGACTCGGGATCCCCTCCGCGGCGCTCTTGCTCCAAGAACAAAACGTCCCGAGTTCTTCTCTGATGGCCGAATCCGGCTTTGTTTCCCCTCGCTGCTCGGCTTCCGTCCGTGCCTTTCCTCCCAGACGGCTAGAGCACGCGCTGACTGCGCCAACTCTGTTCCGTGGGGGAGAGTCGGTCTGTTAAACACCTTCGTCTTCCGAGGCTTTCGACCTCAGGGATCGAGATGAAGAGTTGTGCTCGAAGTTACCTCCCTCGACTGGATTTCATCTTTTTTTTATCTTTGTTTCAGATTGGACCGCAATGCGGAAAGGATTGGGCATTAATTCGAATGGCTATACTCGGCAGAACCCAATATAATTGTTCTATCGGGAATGGACGTTTCAGTTCTTTTAATCTATTGTCCAACCAGGTTATTAATTTTTGCATTTTTTTTCAAAGTGTTTAGATAATAAAAATATACGCTTTGAAACTGAGAAAGGAAAACGCCCCTCTCGAGTACTTATATATTTCTGTTTTCCGCGATTAAGCGTTCCAGTCGAACACTGCGTGGTGTGACACCCCATTGAAAACACCTAGAGCTACTAAACGGTCTAAGACACTGGATAGGACACAGTGGTCTTTTAAACAGCCGGCAGGTCACACATTCTTGCACCACTCTTCTGGAAGCCAGGTTCCATGTCCAAAATACGCAGGATAAAAAAATGTTTTCCGCGATTAAGCGTTCCAGTCGAACACTACGCGGTGGGACACCCCATTGAAAACACCTCTACTCAACGGTCAAAGACAGTGGATAGGGCACAGCGGCCTTTTAAACAACCGGCAGGTCACACATTCTTGCACCACTCTTCTGGAAGCCAGGTTCCATGTCCAAAATACGCAGGATAAAAAATTGTTTTCCGCGATTAAGCGTTCCAGTCGAACACTACGCGGTGGGACACCCCATTGAAAACACCTCTACTCAACGGTCAAAGACAGTGGATAGGGCACAGCGGCCTTTTAAACAACCGGCAGGTCACACATTCTTGCACCACTCTTCTGGAAGCCAGGTTCCATGTCCAAAATACGCAGGATAAAAAAATGTTTTCCGCGATTAAGCGTTCCAGTCGAACACTACGCGGTGGGACACCCCATTGAAAACACCTCTACTCAACGGTCAAAGACAGTGGATAGGGCACAGCGGTCTTTTAAACAACCGGCAGGTCACACATTCTTGCACCACTCTTCTGGAAGCCAGGTTCCATGTCCAAAATACGCAGGATAAAAAAATGTTTTCCGCGATTAAGCGTTCCAGTCGAACACTACGCGGTGGGACACCCCATTGAAAACACCTCTACTCAACGGTCAAAGACAGTGGATAGGACACAGCGGTCTTTAAACAGCCGGCAGGTCACACATTCTTGCACCACTCTTCTGGAAGCCAGGTTCCATGTCCAAAATACGCAGGATAAAAATGTTTTCCGCGATTAAGCGTTCCAGTCGAACACTACGCGGTGGGACACCCCATTGAAAACACCTCTACTCAACGGTCAAAGATCACTGGATAGGGCACAGCGGTCTTTAAACAACCGGCAGGTCACACATTCTTGCACCACTCTTCTGGAAGCCAGGTTCCATGTCCAAAATACGCAGGATAAAAAAATGTTTTCCGCGATTAAGCGTTCCAGTCGAACACTACGCGGTGGGACACCCCATTGAAAACACCTCTACTCAACGGTCAAAGACAGTGGATAGGGCACAGCGGCCTTTTAAACAACCGGCAGGTCACACATTCTTGCACCACTCTTCTGGAAGCCAGGTTCCATGTCCAAAATACGCAGGATAAAAAAATGTTTTCCGCGATTAAGCGTTCCAGTCGAACACTACGCGGTGGGACACCCCATTGAAAACACCTCTACTCAGCGGTCAAAGACAGTGGATAGGGCACAGCGGTCTTTTAAACAACCGGCAGGTCACACATTCTTGCACCACTCTTCTGGAAGCCAGGTTCCATGTCCAAAATACGCAGGATACAAAAATGTTTTCCGCGATTAAGCGTTCCAGTCGAACACTACGCGGTGGGACACCCCGTTGAAAACACCTCTACTCAACGGTCAAAGACAGTGGATAGGGCACAGCGGCCTTTTAAACAACCGGCAGGTCACACATTCTTGCACCACTCTTCTGGAAGCCAGGTTCCATGTCCAAAATACGCAGGATAAAAAAATGTTTTCCGCGATTAAGCGTTCCAGTCGAACACTACGCGGTGGGACACCCCATTGAAAACACCTCTACTCAACGGTCAAAGACAGTGCACTCTAAGAAAAAATGGAGGAAAAAAGTAGCAACGGCGCGTCTTCCTCCCTTCTACTGACGCGCCCCCAAGCGGACACGAGAAGAAGGGAGGAACGAGACGTTTTCCTCCTTCTCCAGGCAGACGGGAGAAAGCTTTCGCCCTCCCGACGCATCTTCTTTCGGTTTCGTTTTTCGAGCAGGTCGCGCACGTTGTTTAATAAATGCTGTTGAGTTGATTGAGCTTCAGCGGCAGCGAAGGCCGCCTGTAATTCCGTCTTCTAGTCCAAACGTGCGGAACATTTCGGTTGCATTGACGTTTTTATCATTAATATTTTATCAAACGAGCAAACGAAGCCGCTAGAAACAGCGAAGTTCAGGAGCAGTGCCAGCAGCGCCACGTACACTGGGTAAGATGACCGTAAACCACGCGGAACTGTTTCGACGTTATGGAAATCGCAGGAACTGCGTCCAAGACAGGCAGGTTTTGCTGCCGGCTGCCTGGGTGCCTTCCGTGCTGAGTTCGGTTCTGTTTTCCGATGCCGAGTGCAACCGGCGTTCAACGTGCTTCTGTATTTGTGCGTGTCAGCAACATAGCAGCAACATCGTGATGGCAGTGTTGTGGGTTGTGAACAGAAGACTGGAATTATCGCCGATATGACCGTGTGTTCGCGTATCAGCAGTGTAACAACAAGATGAGGTGACGTAAACTGTCGGGCATTGATGCTGCTGGTCGGGCCGTGATCGGAGGGGGCGGGGTGCCGCAGGTTGACATTCCGCTCTACATTAAAACGTTTAATACCACTTGAGGGATTAGGTGCAATCGATCAACGTGCGGATAGTCATGTTGGAACGCTGGTCTGAACAGTAAGCTCCTAACATACAGTGGCCAATGTGACTGTCGGTTGTCTTGTCCCCGAGAGCGATTGCTCTCTGAGGAAAGGACTGAACAGTACGAAATCATGACGGAAAGAACGTATATTTACATGTTGGAATTTTAGCATTGAAAAAGAATAGTAGGTAAAATCGGAAAAAAAAAAGCTACCCATTATTTTGCTGATTAAATATACTACGGTTCCTGGAGAAACTGCCCTCCAAGTGGCGCGCTGGGATGACCGCTAGAATTTTTCGTGCTCGCCACGGAGTAGCTCCGTACACTTAACACCTGCCGCAAGTCGCGGCTTTGAATGCATTCAAGTTGATCGAAAAGCGATTTCTCAGCCTGTGAAGCATCACTTCCAGCTGAGTGAATATCCGCTCTACAGAGATTAATTCAAGACAGCAATTGCAACCGTGCGCGAACAGCACAAATAGAAAAACAAACACTACATTAGAAATACAGGCTACGACTTGCCGTGCGGCGAAACAAACTCATGGCTTCGAACCGCATTGGAGCGGCTTGATTTATTGGCTTTCAAATAATTACGGCATGATTGAGCGTTTGATTTTCAATAAGAGATTCATCCCCTGAGCCATTAAAAATACTCTCAGATGTATGACATTGCTGGAAAAAAATCAACGTGCTGGGTATATTTTTATTGCTTATTCAGTCACCGAGAAATTCTGTACGTTCAAAACGACCAGTATAAAAGACGGAAACGCGGAGCTCGGGTGTAGTGTGCGGGTCAGTGTGCCGTTGTATTGATGTTTGTATGTGCAATGTATGTGTATGCTCTCAATGTATGTTCACCTGATGCTTGTAGTATGCGTGATGTGTGTATAGTGGAGGTTCCCGAAGGTCCCGCAGCGGAATGGTGGCCTGAGGAAATAAAAATTTTTTTGTAGAACATGAATTGGACAGTACCTAGCGCCACCTAGCCTAGCTACTTGCAATTACTCTGCTTGACCCTGCCATCTGGTGGCAAGCGATTTAACCTTCTTTCACGCTACGCGATAAACAGCGGCTTCGAGTTTGTTCTTTTGAGAGCGGCTTTTGGTTTCGCGGATTGGTTTGCCATTCCTCCGTGATATGCGGTTGACGAGGGAATTGTGACTCGAGAAACAGCAAAGGTAAGACGTGAAGTGCGCGAAGTGACTGGGTATCGGTTGTCTCCGATTAACATCGCAGTGCTGTCGACGAGAAGACTGAGTAACTGCTTTCGAAACGCAAGTTTCTGTACCTGTGGGGGAATCTGGCTTCAGAAATAAACACAGTTCGCGGAAAGCTCGTGTTACGCTTTTATTTGCTGCTCCTCTCGTCCCGTACAAGAGACGTAGCGTCCTCGGTAAGCCTTATTGAGCTCGATTTGCTCGATTCAGGGCCGCCATAATGAGATGCAGGCGACGGAGGAACTAGTTGCTCCCCTGCTTCAGGGACGAAAGTTTCTCCCTTTCTGAAGGAACATAGGTTACAAGACCGTTCCTCCCCTAAGGGAGGACTATCGATACCGTTTTTCTAAGAGTGGATGGGGCACAGCGGCCTTTTAAACAACCGGCAGGTCACACATTCTTGCACCACTCTTCTGGAAGCCAGGTTCCATGTCCAAAATACGCAGGATAAAAAAATGTTTTCCGCGATTAAGCGTTCCAGTCGAACACTACGCGGTGGGACACCCCATTGAAAACACCTCTACTCAACGGTCAAAGACACTGGATAGGGCACAGCGGTCTTTTAAACAACCGGCAGGTCACACATTCTTGCACCACTCTTCTGGAAGCCAGGTTCCATGTCCAAAATACGCAGGATAAAAAAATGTTTTCCGCGATTAAGCGTTCCAGTCGAACACTACGCGGTGGGACACCCCATTGAAAACACCTCTACTCAACGGTCAAAGACACTGGATAGGGCACAGCGGTCTTTTAAACAACCGGCAGGTCACACATTCTTGCACCACTCTTCTGGAAGCCAGGTTCCATGTCCAAAATACGCAGGATAAAAAAATGTTGTCCGCGATTAAGCGTTCCAGTCGAACACTACGCGGTGGGACACCCCATTGAAAACACCTCTACTCAACGGTCAAAGACAGTGGATAGGGCACAGCGGCCTTTTAAACAACCGGCAGGTCACACATTCTTGCACCACTCTTCTGGAAGCCAGGTTCCATGTCCAAAATACGCAGGATAAAAAAATGTTTTCCGCGATTAAGCGTTCCAGTCGAACACTACGCGGTGGGACACCCCATTGAAAACACCTCTACTCAACGGTCAAAGACAGTGGATAGGGCACAGCGGCCTTTTAAACAACCGGCAGGTCACACATTCTTGCACCACTCTTCTGGAAGCCAGGTTCCATGTCCAAAATACGCAGGATAAAAAAATGTTTTCCGCGATTAAGCGTTCCAGTCGAACACTACGCGGTGGGACACCCCATTGAAAACACCTCTACTCAACGGTCAAAGACACTGGATAGGGCACAGCGGTCTTTTAAACAACCGGCAGGTCACACATTCTTGCACCACTCTTCTGGAAGCCAGGTTCCATGTCCAAAATACGCAGGATAAAAAAATGTTTTCCGCAATTAAGCGTTCCAGTCGAACACTACGCGGTGGGACACCCCATTGAAAACACCTCTACTCAACGGTCAAAGACACTGGATAGGGCACAGCGGTCTTTTAAACAACCGGCAGGTCACACATTCTTGCACCACTCTTCTGGAAGCCAGGTTCCATGTCCAAAATACGCAGGATACAAAAATGTTTTCCGCGATTAAGCGTTCCAGTCGAACACTACGCGGTGGGACACCTCATTGAAAACACCTCTACTCAACGGTCAAAGACAGTGGATAGGGCACAGTGGTCTTTTAAACAACCGGCAGGTCACACATTCTTGCACCACTCTTCTGGAAGCCAGGTTCCATGTCCAAAATACGCAGGATAAAAAAATGTTTTCCGCGATAAAGCGTTCCAGTCGAACACTACGCGGTGGGACACCCCATTGAAAACACCTCTACTCAACGGTCAAAGACAGTGGATAGGGCACAGCGGCCTTTTAAACAACCGGCAGGTCACACATTCTTGCACCACTCTTCTGGAAGCCAGGTTCCATGTCCAAAATACGCAGGATAAAAAAATGTTTTCCGCGATTAAGCGTTCCAGTCGAACACTACGCGGTGGGACACCCCATTGAAAACACCTCTACTCAACGGTCAAAGACACTGGATAGGGCACAGCGGTCTTTTAAACAACCGGCAGGTCACACATTCTTGCACCACTCTTCTGGAAGCCAGGTTCCATGTCCAAAATACGCAGGATAAAAAAATGTTTTCCGCGATTAAGCGTTCCAGTCGAACACTACACGGTGGGACACCTCATTGAAAACACCTCTACTCAACGGTCAAAGACACTGGATAGGGCACAGCGGCCTTTTAAACAACCGGCAGGTCACACATTCTTGCACCACTCTTCTGGAAGCCAGGTTCCATGTCCAAAATACGCAGGATAAAAAAATGTTTTCCGCGATTAAGCGTTCCAGTCGAACACTACGCGGTGGGACACCCCATTGAAAACACCTCTACTCAACGGTCAAAGACACTGGATAGGGCACAGCGGTCCTTTAAACAACCGGCAGGTCACACATTCTTGCACCACTCTTCTGGAAGCCAGGTTCCATGTCCAAAATACGCAGGATAAAAAAATGTTTTCCGCGATTAAGCGTTCCAGTCGAACACTACACGGTGGGACACCCCATTGAAAACACCTCTACTCAACGGTCAAAGACACTGGATAGGGCACAGCGGCCTTTTAAACAACCGGCAGGTCACACATTCTTGCACCACTCTTCTGGAAGCCAGGTTCCATGTCCAAAATACGCAGGATAAAAAAATGTTTTCCGCGATTAAGCGTTCCAGTCGAACACTACGCGGTGGGACACCCCATTGAAAACACCTCTACTCAACGGTCAAAGACACTGGATAGGGCACAGCGGTCTTTTAAACAACCGGCAGGTCACACATTCTTGCACCACTCTTCTGGAAGCCAGGTTCCATGTCCAAAATACGCAGGATAAAAAAATGTTTTCCGCGATTAAGCGTTCCAGTCGAACACTACGCGGTGGGACACCTCATTGAAAACACCTCTACTCAACGGTCAAAGACACTGGATAGGGCACAGCGGCCTTTTAAACAACCGGCAGGTCACACATTCTTGCACCACTCTTCTGGAAGCCAGGTTCCATGTCCAAAATACGCAGGATAAAAAATGTTTTCCGCGATTAAGCGTTCCAGTCGAACACTACGCGGTGGGACACCCCATTGAAAACACCTCTACTCAACGGTCAAAGACACTGGATAGGGCACAGCGGTCTTTTAAACAACCGGCAGGTCACACATTCTTGCACCACTCTTCTGGAAGCCAGGTTCCATGTCCAAAATACGCAGGATAAAAAAATGTTTTCCGCGATTAAGCGTTCCAGTCGAACACTACGCGGTGGGACACCTCATTGAAAACACCTCTACTCAACGGTCAAAGACACTGGATAGGGCACAGCGGCCTTTTAAACAACCGGCAGGTCACACATTCTTGCACCACTCTTCTGGAAGCCAGGTTCCATGTCCAAAATACGCAGGATAAAAAAATGTTTTCCGCGATTAAGCGTTCCAGTCGAACACTACGCGGTAGGACACCCCATTGAAAACACCTCTACTCAACGGTCAAAGACAGTGGATAGGGCACAGCGGCCTTTAAACAACCGGCAGGTCACACATTCTTGCACCACTCTTCTGGAAGCCAGGTTCCATGTCCAAAATACGCAGGATAAAAAATGCTTTCCGCGATTAAGCGTTCCAGTCGAACACTACGCGGTAGGACACCCCATTGAAAACACCTCTACTCAACGGTCAAAGACAGTGGATAGGGCACAGCGGTCTTTTCAAACAACCGGCAGGTCACACATTCTTGCACCACTCTTCTGGAAGCCAGGTTCCATGTCCAAAATACGCAGGATAAAAAAATGTTTTCCGCGATTAAGCGTTCCAGTCGAACACTACGCGGTGGGACACCTCATTGAAAACACCTCTACTCAACGGTCAAAGACAGTGGATAGGGCACAGCGGCCTTTTAAACAACCGGCAGGTCACACATTCTTGCACCACTCTTCTGGAAGCCAGGTTCCATGTCCAAAATACGCAGGATAAAAAAATGTTTTCCGCGATTAAGCGTTCCAGTCGAACACTACGCGGTGGGACACCCCATTGAAAACACCTCTACTCAACGGTCAAAGACAGTGGATAGGGCACAGCGGCCTTTTAAACAACCGGCAGGTCACACATTCTTGCACCACTCTTCTGGAAGCCAGGTTCCATGTCCAAAATACGCAGGATAAAAAAATGTTTTCCGCGATTAAGCGTTCCAGTCGAACACTACGCGGTGGGACACCTCATTGAAAACACCTCTACTCAACGGTCAAAGACAGTGGATAGGGCACAGCGGCCTTTTAAACAACCGGCAGGTCACACATTCTTGCACCACTCTTCTGGAAGCCAGGTTCCATGTCCAAAATACGCAGGATAAAAAAATGTTTTCCGCGATTAAGCGTTCCAGTCGAACACTACGCGGTGGGACACCCCATTGAAAACACCTCTACTCAACGGTCAAAGACAGTGGATAGGGCACAGCGGCCTTTTTTAACAACCGGCAGGTCACACATTCTTGCACCACTCTTCTGGAAGCCAGGTTCCATGTCCAAAATACGCAGGATAAAAAATTGTTTTCCGCGATTAAGCGTTTCAGTCGAACACTACGCGGTGGGACACCCCATTGAAAACACCTCTACTCAACGGTCAAAGACAGTGGATAGGGCACAGCGGCCTTTAAACAACCGGCAGGTCACACATTCTTGCACCACTCTTCTGGAAGCCAGGTTCCATGTCCAAAATACGCAGGATAAAAAAATGTTTTCCGCGATTAAGCGTTCCAGTCGAACACTACGCGGTGGGACACCCCATTGAAAACACCTCTACTCAACGGTCAAAGACAGTGGATAGGGCACAGCGGCCTTTTAAACAACCGGCAGGTCACACATTCTTGCACCACTCTTCTGGAAGCCAGGTTCCATGTCCAAAATACGCAGGATAAAAAATGTTTTCCGCGATTAAGCGTTCCAGTCGAACACTACGCGGTGGGACACCCCATTGAAAACACCTCTACTCAACGGTCAAAGACACTGGATAGGGCACAGCGGCCTTTTAAACAACCGGCAGGTCACACATTCTTGCACCACTCTTCTGGAAGCCAGGTTCCATGTCCAAAATACGCAGGATAAAAAAATATTTCCGCGATTAAGCGTTCCAGTCGAACACTACGCGGTGGGACACCCCATTGAAAACACCTCTACTCAACGGTCAAAGACAGTGGATAGGGCACAGCGGCCTTTTAAACAACCGGCAGCTCACACATCCTTGCACCACTCTTCTGGAAGCCAGATTCTATGTCGAAAATACGCAGGCTAAAAAAAAATGTTTCGCGATTAAGCGTTCCAGTCGAACACTACGCGGTGGGACACCCCATTGAAAACACCTTTACTGAACGGTCCAAGACACTGGATAGGGCACAGTGGTCATTTAAACAACCGGCAGGTCCCACATTCTTGCACGACTTTTCTGGAAGCCAAATTCCATGTCCAAAATACGCGGGATAAAAATTAAAAAGGAATCGCCTTGGCCACTTTTTTTTCTTGCACCACTCTTCTGGAAGCCAGATTCCTTGTACAAAATATGCAGGTTAAGAAAATGTTTTCCGCGATTAAGTGTTCCAGTCGAACACTACGTGGTGGGACACCCCATTGAAAACACCTCTACTCAACGGTCCAAGACACTGGATAGGGCACAGCGGTCATTTAAACAACCGGCAGGTCCCACATTCTTGCACGACTCTTCTGGAAGCCAAATTCCATGTCCAAAATACGCGGGATAAAAAATTTAAAAAATGGAATCGCCTTGGCCACTTTTTTCTTGCACCACTCTTCTGGAAGCCAGATTCCTTGTACAAAATATGCAGGTTAAAAAATGTTTTCCGCGATTAAGCGTTCCAGTCGAACACTACGCGGTGGGACACCCCATTGAAAACACCTCTACTCAACGGTCCAAGACACTGGATAGGGCACAGTGGTCATTTAAACAACCGGCAGGTCCCACATTCTTCCACGACTTTTCTGAAGCCAAATTCCATGTCCAAAATACGCGGATAAAAATTCAAAGGAATCGCCTTGGCCACTTTTTTCTTGCACCACTCTTCTGGAAGCCAGATTCCTTGTACAAAATATGCAGGTTAAGAAAATGTTTTCCGCGATTAAGCGTTCCAGTCGAACACTACGCGGTGGGACACCCCATTGAAAACACCTCTACTCAACGGTCGAAGACACTGGATAGGGCCCAGCGGTCTTTCAAACAACCGGCAGGTCTCACATCCTTGCACCACTCTTCTGGAAGCCAGATTCCATGTCCAAAATACGCAGGTTAAAAAAAGATTTCCAGGTTTAAGCGTTTGAGTTGAACACTACGCGGTGGGACACCCCATTGAAAACACCTCTACTCAACGGTCCAAAGACACTGGATAGGGCACAGCGGTCATTTAAACAACCGGCAGGTTACACATCCTTGCACCACTCTTCTGGAAGCCAAATATTATGTCCATACAACGCAGGTTGAAAAAAAAATTTTTTCTGCAATTAAGCGTTTCAGTCGAACACTACGCGGTGGGACACCCCATTTAAAACACCTCTACTCAAAGGTCGAAGACACTGGATAGGGCACAGTGGTCTTTTAAACAATCGGCAGGTCACACATTCTTGCACCACTCTTCTGGAAGCCAGATTCTATGTCCAAAATACGCAGGATAAAAAAAAAAGAATCATTTTATATGCTTTTTTTTTGTCATCCAGGGAGCTGCTACGGTCAAAGTCAAAGAAGACCGAGTGTTTTCCTCACACCGTCGGACCCTCCGTGGTTTCCCGTCACCCCCAAACTCGATCGCCCCCCAAGGTTGTCCCCACGATGACGGGGACACCGACCACGGTTTCGGGATCGGAAGGCGCCGGGAGGAAGGATGCGCGCCGGTGTCCCGGCAGGGAGACAATTTCTATCAAACCGTGCTCTGGAAACACATCACCGTTTCACAGCTTCGGTGGCCGAGATAGTTGCGAGTGGTGGCACTACCTCATTATTTCGTTCGAACATGGCAGCGGCGCTTTAATGACAGGCTTTGGGGCCGTCCTCTTTGGAAATGATGAGACATAATTATAGAGGAAGGGCCGTGTTGCCAACAACGCCTTTTGCAGATAAGTTAATGGCGCGGGCCGGACAGCCCAAGGGGGCCCCGGGCCGCCGCTGCCTCCCCTTTTTATGTGGGGCCCCCCGACGGTGCTGGCCTACTTTCACCCGTTCGACGGCCATCGCCGCTGACTCCTTGGCCGTCCGCCGCTCCGCCGGGACAGGAGAAAAACGTCCCCAGCGGGGGACAGTCCCCGAGCCTCCGGGCTAAGCGCGCAGGTCCGATTCGCACGCGAGAAATTAAGTCGGTGTCATTTTCACAGCCCTGGATTGAGACGTTCGTCCGCACAAAGTGGCGGAGGATAATCGTCTTCGTGCCTATTTCGTTTTTCATCGCCACACACTCTTTTCCCAACCATCATGCTGCGTCGGGATGGTCGATTGTAATGACGCAGAGGCATCTAATAACAAAACGACATCACAATTAGACCTCTCCGCTATAGATGCATGGTTAGAGACCTAAACCATACTTACCCAGCCTAGCTTTGTGTGTTTGCTGACGCTGATTAATGGTGGCATGTACGTTCCCCGTAGACTTCTGCGGAACGTGTCTTTTTCTGAATACATGGATAGAGCGAGTTTCTTCCCATTCGATGTGGAGAAGAGTCACACGCTAGAAAAAATAGACTGGTACAAGCACTCTAAAGCGTTAGGCGAAACATTAATTTCTCAAATCACAGACTACAGCCAGCAACACCTATAGCTCTTCTCATACTTCTCTTTTTTCATTTAAGAATGATGTACAACAGGCGCCAACCATTCCTTAATCGAGATATAAATGTCTCAAATTACAATGAAAATGCTCAATAAATGGTTGAGAGCAAACTTTACTTGCGATGTAGAACACAAAATGCCGAAAATATTTTTGTTAACTTTGACCAGGGCTGAAAGTGGAGGTGTTTTGTTTCATTTGGATGAAAGACTCTGTAGTGTAATATATTTGGTATATTGGTCATCAAGCAAAGATATAGGGCCAGCACGTCTCAATAAATTCGATGGAGTGTTTGCATTGAATTTACATGGTAATATCTCTTCACGAATGTGCTGGCGCCAGTGGTGTAGTACACATATTGATGATCCTGAATTCTTAGTTCGTGTGATGACGTAGGTAGTGTTATTTTCCTGTTTCACAGACTATTCAGAGGCTTTAAAGGGGTTTGTTCTTAAGACCTTTTTACTGTCCGTAAAGCAGGAGTATAATAATGTACAACCTGTGATGAATGCTCGGAATAACTTTACTTTGAACTCCATAGCCATTAGTGATTTCTTTTATGAAACTGTTCCATAGAGACTGTTGCAAAGAGGAAAATAACGTAATAAATGTTTCGGAGACAGCTACTATGTTGGTTGAAAAAGCGGCATTCCACACTGAGTATAATTGTCAATTACCTGATGCTGATAACTTCGAGGTGAATTATTGTTTTAGTTGGCAAAATTTACTGTTGAAACCAAAAACAAATTCGAACAGAAATTAAACTTTGTGAATAAATTTAAAATACCCCTATCGGTTGACATTTTTCTAGCTTGTGACATTCCGGAAATAATTCTAGAGCCTATACGATCACACTGTCTCAGGCTTACACAGAATTTCCCATAGATAGGCAGTTGATACAACTATCATCAGCTCCAACTTTTACAACGCCGTCTTGAAAGAATTCTCAATTCTTCCGAGATATCGAAGCAAAAGAGAAATCGAATGGCTGGGACAAAACTCTGACCCACTTGTGGCGAAGGTTGGTCACCACGGCCTCGGCGCATCAACCGATGAACCAACAATACGCCAGGCAGCACCAGCCGCAAATATGAAACGTACGCAGTACGACGAAGCGTTAGTCGAGTAATAAGCAAATATATACTTTAACTTGATATCCTCGGTGATTGATTGAGTATATGAGAGATGTTCCTGATGGTGAGTATTGCGGGCGGCAGTCTCCCCCTTTACGGGACACCAAGGTCTCGAAACAAAGGGGCATGAGGTCACTGCCACATAATCGCCAACGATCCCGACTCGCGCGACCGGCATAACGTGATGAACGTCACCCGAGGTCGTTTCCAAAGCTCCGTATAGAGGGGAACGGCTGGAAAGACCACGAAAGATGTGCTCGTCTCTCGAAAAACAGGCTAATACGCGAACGCGATCGCCCCCAACGTTGGAGCACGTCGAATGCCGACCTCCTTTGTATCGAAACGCCCCGCGACTCCTCTGGACGGGCTACAAAACGCATATTCCATCGGCATTCTCAAATATGAGGAAGCCGCGGGTGCCCCCACCGTTTCACGCGAATCGCGAAGGAGGAGGCTCTCGTGAACGCCAACTCGACCGGGCACATCAGCCGGGTGGTGGCGGCGGCGGCGACGGGCCCATTCTTTCTCCGCAAGCTGTTTTTTCTCGAGGCGCCGTAAAAGGTCAGAGTGGCACATCGCGAGCACCAAAGACCGCAAATCGTTTCGCCGGTATAATTCCGCACCGCGTTCGCGACAGGGCAAAAATCGGAGCGCCGAGGCGAGCGAGCGAAGGAGCGCTGCGTCCAGCGGGAGCCAGAGTTTAGCGGGCGGCGGCGCGGTCCAAAAGCTCATCGCTTCATCGGCGTCCTTCGACGGCGCGTCGTCTCGGCAGCGTGCGTACGGCCCTTCTTCCGAGAGCGATGTTTCGGCTGCGGGTCAACGCTCGCCGGGTATTAACACTCGGCGCTTTGGTGATGGCCGCCGCCAGGTCGCTCCGAACACTGGTGGGGGGCGTTATCAATGCGATCAGTAATCGAAGCGACCACCATGTCAATTGCAGTGGCGCACACGCCTGCGAGAGGGGGAACGGTTTGCGGTATCATTGGGCGGCGAGAAAGCGGCGGCTCACTGCCGGCCGCCCCGCCGCCGCCGCCGCCGAGAGTCCGAGAGGCGCTCTCATTAGTCGCCGAGGCGGCCAGCGGCGAGTTCAAACGCGGAACAAAGCCGCCGAGGAAGCGAGCCCGGCCAAGAGAAAACAAAGAAAGGGGGCGGCGTCCTCCCCCCTCTGCAAAATATCAATTTGGGGAGCGGGATAAAACGGAGCCCCCAAAACGCTCTTCCACCGAGGGAGCGGGTATTGTGGGGGGAACATTAACCTGGGTCAGGCGTAATCTTTTATTTCCACTGCTCTTCCATTTCGGAGACTCGGAAGCCCGCCGAGCAGTCGTGAAGCGCCAGTGTCGGAGCGCCTGTCAGGAAGATCGCCATGTTGGCGGCCCGGTGTGAACGCCTGCGGAACTATGCATATGTTTTCTCTGTCTCTACCTTTGTTTTCTCTCTTTCTCTATGTGCAACGCATGGACAGAATTGTTTCATCCACGGATTAGATTTTTTTCTACACCTTTGCTTTTAAAGTATTTCACCTTGTTTCTCGCACGGAGCGTACGGGAGCACCTTCGATATGGCTTACCTTGTTTCCCCAACGCGCCTGATAATGATCGACAACCATATCGATTAACTGTTAATTTCTCTTCCGGATTGGGGCGCTCTCCGCGAGAGGTGGACAAGCCTAACCTTATTCCGATTTCTCCAAATCATAATCTATATTTCCAGTTGTCTGCTTATAACCTTGGCAGCCGCTGCCGCTGCGGTTGGTCATAGCAACCTGGACGCCAAACGTAACCCGATCCCAGACACCATTTTTCGGCGGCGGGAAACCGTCACCCTCCGATTCGGACGGGTGAGGCGATCCCAATTCCCGCGATCATAATATCGAATTAGTAATTTCGGGTTATATAGAGTTTACTCAATCCCGCCTGATCCGCTAGCGGCGCATGAAGAACCAGGCTCTCCTACTTAGCTCCGGGAGGCGAAATGGCAGTACCTTGACGTACCGTCATAGTAAAATTGATATGGCATGACCAAGGTCTATGGTGGAGGCTCCGCCGACAGGGGATGCGTGTGCGAGGGCCAGGATTTGAGAACTTCTTTGGACTGCATTTACCTGAGGGAATTATGATCTAGATTACCGCTTCCTCCGACGCCTGAGCTCTGTCAGCATTTTTCCTCATCGGCTTCATAATTACCATAAGAACCATCGTCACCAACGGGACGCTCAGACGTCGAAATTTGAAGGCCCCGGCGACGCACGAGCGGACAACCAGCCAGATGAGCATTGTGTACTGCTCTCGATTCGCAATCCACGTCGATTCCTTCCTTCCGTGACGGTTCTTTATACGTACTCACAGAAAGTCGGCTAATGAAAACACTCTGGTGTGAAAGAAAAGAAGACAAGTATGATAAGAGCAGCTTCAAGCATATAGTTTTTGTAAGGCTGAGCGAAGAACTGCCGTATAACGTCGCGATTTCGTTCATGATCTAATTTTGTGAGAAAGAAAAGACATCCGGCTGTAACAAGCCGCCTTCAAGTTTCACTTTGAAACTGGCACTTCGTGATCTCTTTAATCGGACACTTTAATATCAAATAAGGTCGTACTGAATCAAGAAAATCAGTTCGAATACCTAGTTAGACAGTGATTTGCTATTTGATCCCTTTTACGACTAGTGCTCCAACAATCCTCCCGTTATTTCCAATCTCTTATCGAGGAAATTGGCAAAATGTCAGAGATAAAAAATGAGTTTTCACGCTTTACATATACGTCTTTATGGACGATAAGCAGGAATATGGATGGTTGACTGACCCAGTTTGGAAAGAAAACGGGATGTTTTTTTTTTCTGTTTCTTTTTTTCTTCATGATTTCCAGAAAGACGGCCCCTTGATGGGGCCGGGGAAGAGAGATTTGAGTGCGATAGCGATGCGATGATGATTATTAAAGTATACAGACAGTAGGCAGACGCTGACCCGTTTGTAAACAACAAGTAGAATGATTTATAGAAATGGCTTATAGGCCACTCTACCAATCGCCTTCTGTGCGCCGCCATAGATGTCTATTGGACTGTGAAACGCGTTTGGAGAATGTGCAGTTGTTCTGCGATTGACATTTTTCGCATCAACAGCGATGTTATAACGGTTCATACTGGCTTGATTAGAAGTAATTTGTTTGCAATGTTGTAGGTTCATTCTCCACTTTAAAGCATAAGATATTGCCGAAAATTACTGAAGAAATTTAACGTTTTTGTCGTCACGACGCAACCCTTGCATAATTGGCATGTTCCACTGCTTCTAGTTTTTTTTAATTTTTATAACTTGTGATTTAATACAAAATGAACTTTTCATCATTTAATATAACCACATAATTTGTGTCGTGCAGTTTCGTTAATACCAGAGTTTATTTTGCAAGTATTAAGTGGAAGACTAAGAGCACTAAATTAAATTCAAGAAGAATGGTTTTCTGAAGACTGAAGGTGCGTGAAATCCTAAGAGGAGCCGTGATTTATATCGATATTTACTATTTAGCTAGTTTCAACATTAAAAATAAAGAATAAAACAAAATTGATTCTGCTTGTTGGAAACTTCTACTGGATACCACTTATTGAATTGTTGTTAGAAGTACATTTTGATAGTCTTATTGATAATTGTTTACTGAAGTCCTCATTGATACTCTTGTTGAAGACCTTGTTTTATTTAAATATCTTCTGGATACCCTATTGGAAACCTGCTTATTGAAACCCTTATTGATAGTTTTCCTCAGAATACTTATTTATTGGAAACCCCTAACTGATAGCCACTTTTGGACTCTTCGCTTGTTGGAACCCTTTATGAATCCCTTTATTGATACTCCTGTTTAAGAAGACCTTGCTTGATGTTTTGCTGACACTTACATTGGAAACCCTTACGATACCCCTACCCTTATTGATACCTGCTTATTGGAAACACCTTATTGATACCTCGCTTATTGGAACTTCCTATTGATGCCACCAAGCCCCTATTGAATACCTCGTTTATTGAAAATTATTATTAGATACTCCTGTAAATACAATTTCGCTCATTGTGAATCTCTTACTGATACCCTGTTGATACCTCTTTCTTGGAAACCGTTTGACTACCAACCCTTATTGGATAACTTGTTTATCGAGAAACTCCTACTTTATTCCTGTTACTGGATACCTGCTTATTGAAACCCCTTATTGGATAAATTTCGCAAACCCTTTAAAAGACAGTCGTGCCAATTATTGGATACCTCGCTTATTGGAAGCCCCTCACGTAGATTCTCTATTTGATACTTTGTTGATGAAAAACCCTTACTGGTTTCGAATACTCTCGTTGCATATTGAAACCTTTAGGATACCTGGTTGGACACCTTTTCTATTGAAAAACCCTTATGGAGACCCTTACGGTACTTCAATATTGAAAACCCTTTTCACGACTTCGTTATTGACACCATTAGTGAAACCACTTATTGGATACCCTTATAGAAACCCACAGAATTCCTGCATTGGCACTTGCTACAAAGTCCCCAGCGGATGCCTACATTGAAACAATTTCGCTTATTGAAACCTGAACTGACAGCCGCCACATTTCGCTTACTGAAACCTCTTACTGGATGTCTCTAATGGATAATTTTGCTTATAGGCAACACTATCGAATATTTCTCCTTATTAATTAGCTCGCTCATAATAGTTCCACTAGATGCCCCTGGTTGACACATTGCTTATTGGAATCCTCAGTTGACACCGGCATATCTCGCTTATTGAAACCCTTTCTTGATTGCCCTTGGACAGCCATGTTGAAAATTCAAACACTTACAGAGCCTTAAATATCTTGCTTATTGGAAACTCACTACATTCTTATTGATACCTCGATTATCGGAAACACCTTGCATTGATGCCTTTTATACTCAAGCTTATTCAGCACATGATGGCCTTTATTTTACACCTTATTGGATACCTTGCCTATATACCTACCGGAGAAAACAAAAGATTAAGAAAATTGGATAAGCACAAGCGGAGATGTAGCTTCAAAAAATGGCAAAGTGCGTAATATGTTTATTTTGAAATAACAGGGAAAGAGACATGCTCAGACCAATTTACTATTATTTCAAATTCGAGCATTTCAAGGTGAAAGGGATTGATTTGTACGAGAATACTTCAGGGCAAGATGATAAGTTCCCTTGTCAATCTTTAAAAACAAAACACAAAAAACAAACAAATTATTTTTATGTTTTGTTTTTAAGGTGCAGTGTCTCCCTTTATGATAGTTCTTAAACGAGTGTAAAGCTACGGAAGTTGCTAGAAACGCGGCCATATTCATTGCAGTCATTTTCATTTTCGACATGCCAGCAATTGAAAGAGTGACTTTTTGTTGAAATTTCCCAAGCCTTTCTAAATTCGATCAAATTAAGCGACGGCTACATTTAACGCGCGAACTAAGTATTCGAGTTCAGCAGACATAATTTTTTCAACGAATGTTATTATGTTACAACATTCGAACTAAGAAGACCAACCTACAGGAAAAGGTAATGCATGTTTAAACTATCGACGAAGGAAAATATTAAAAACCACGTCACGCCCAACTGGGTCGTTTGATTATTTTAGAAGCTCTCGACCGTCTGGCTTTCATTATTTTAGGCAGAAAAGATGTTCCCACGAAAGTAGGGGATCAAAAAGTCATTGTTCCGGAAGAAAATTTGTTGCATTGCTGTTGTTGTCCCTCAACATAAAAAAGGAGAAAGAATACAGTAGAGGGAAAGATTGACCCAGTTTTAAATAAGGAACGGGACTCCCCGAAATATCACTGGACGCTGCCAAAAAAAAATTATATAAAAATTAAATAAAAAGAAAAAGAGAAAATGGCGTCGGACTTGACCCGTGCAGCTCATCGCCTTCTAACATCGAACCGCGTCACTTCTATCTGGCCCGCCTGAACTCAAACGCTTTGGAATCCGCCAGTAGTTTTTGGTTTTTTTTTCTCTTTATTTTATGGCCTTGCTTGTTGTTTTAGTTGTTTTGTTATCGGCTTCTTCGTCGCTCCATTTCTGGGGATCGCCTTTCTTCCCATTGGTCGCAGTGGGCCTTTTTATTACTACTTCGGCGGAAATGCTGATGGATTGTAAGCGGCGCCATTTTTGTTCGCGTCTGAGAACCATGGGTGGTCGTTGAAAACTGAGAACCACGTTTTGTGTGGTGTTTTGGGGGGGAGCGCATGGAAAGCTCGACGTGATCAAGCTACAAAACGGTTTCTCAAGTATTTTCGTCGCTTCGTTTTTGTTATTGAGTAGTGTTTGTTGCGCCAGTCAATGGCTTGGCAGCGTTAGGTTTAGGACCTATAAAAAAAACCAATTTAATGCACATTAATTTTTTTTTGCAATCTGAACAAAACATTACTTTTATATTATGGCTTATATAAATGTTTTCTTTTATAACTGTGCCTTTCCGAACATTGATGTGTCGGTCTTTGTGCGAGAATCGGACGATTTGACCACAGCATATATACCGGGGCAAATGGATCTATCCTATGCTTCAAATAAATCGAAAATGCCAGTTTCGTGCGTTATAACAGCGTGCTTTTCGCAGGATGGCGTGGTTGCAAATTTATATGGCGATGGTATAGAAGGAGGGACCATTCGCCTCATTCAATAGTCAGAAATAAAAACCGAGAATTTCTTGTGGGCTATTGCCCGTAGCCCAGATTTGTGTTTTGACACTTCAGCACGAATAAGGCTCAGCTTCATACGTTTTTTCATGAGCCGTTTTGTTTCTGTTTGCGATATTTAATTCAGGAAGCTTCTTTTTCCGTATTTTTTACCAACCAAATTATGCCGTAGCCATCGTCGCGGAAGATGAATCTGCCGTAGCACCGAACCAATTGTTCCGGTTTAATAAATGTGGTGATTTGTTTGGTATCAACCCGATATAATGTTTCTTCTAAAGTTGCCCATTTGAAAGGCGCTTGTAGGGGCCGCGCATCCCTAAATCCTTTTTCTATTTTCACTCCAGCCAGTGTATTTTTGCTTTGTTTTATTCATGGAGGTAGGAAGAAAAGAGGCCGACACACCGCTAGAGTAAACGAAGTGAAGTCGGCAGTAGAGGTCGCGGTTGAGGAAATTCCGGGACCAAAAAAGCTGTTGGCGCCAAATCAGCTGTCCTCTCCATCCAATAGCGCCTTTTGTTTTCTTCTTTTCGTTTTTGGTCATCGTTGCGTGTGCGCGTCCACAAACCGGAAGCCTCCCTCAGCTTCACCTTTGGTGGCGTCATGACGCCTCCAGGAGATCCCTACATCCATGATTTTTCTAGCAAAAGGCAGCCATGCGTGGTATTAAACAAAGACGTTTTCTCAACTGAACTCCATATTTTTACTACACGGTTTAATCTTTCGCCACGTTTTAGTAGAGAGGAAAAAAAAAAGCGTTCTTGAAAGCGGTGAGTGAGGCAATGGATTGGCTGAGAGTGGTGCGATTGTCAGCAATAATATAGTTTCGCCTGTTCTCGTTAATACAGAGTTGAAAGCTACTGAAGGGTGAAGTCCACTCTTTTCAGTGAGTATATGTTAAACATGCCCCAAATTATTTGAGCAAATTCAATTTAATTCGTGCCCTTCCCTGTACGATTCTCGTTTAGCTTGTCTCTTGAAAAGGGCTGTTTGAGAAACACAAAATCTTTATAGCGACTGTTCAATTTAAGTACATACGTGTCTTCATACAGTACACTTTATTAAAATACGTGGAATATACCCAGGCCCTGAACATTACCTTAAAGAGTCGGTTCCTCCTTCTTTTTTGTTTGTTTTATCCTTTGATCCAGGTCATGTCACGTTACGTAGACTTCCGCATTCTACCCTCGACCCACCGCTGGCATCAGATTCCCACGCAGAGTTTCAGCTCCCTGCCCTGCGTGGTTCGTCTGTGCGGGCCCAAAAAAAACGGGTTTTGGTTTTTTCTGATTGGACCTCGTAACCTCTCGCAGCGTACAAACTCTGCAATAAAAACTACTGTTTTTTTTCTGTTTTTTTCGGGGGGGGGGGGGGGGGGGGCAAGTTTTAGTATATGGAAATCATGCTTATTAATTAAGATGTTTTCTTTTGTTAGAACCTTCCGAGTTGGCGTCGGCATTGATTTGTTTATCTTTCTCATGTTGGGGTCGTGCAGTTTTTGAGGGAGCGTTTCAAAGCAGAGCGGCCGAGAGGTGGGAGCGGGTCCCCCCCCCGCGGTCGTTAAGAAACGTCTCGGGTTTCGGGAGTTTGCTCGGACAGACCCCTGGGACGGCCCGTTCTCGCAGCTGCTTGTTGATGTTAACCGAGTGTGGCTGTGTGTCGATGGGTTTTGCCGCTTGACGGCAGATTGTCGCCTTTTGCCCGGAGTAATAATTTGGGCTGTTTGGCGCCAATGGGGCTGGGAAAATTCGCAGGGAACGTGACTCTCATACAAGGAATTTGGGTTTGGCGGCTGAAGCGCAGAATGACAGCTCGCCGACCATTGGAGAACAGTGTACCACGTGGGAGCGGTGGAATTTGAAGTGATTGGTCGGTTCCTGAGGGGAAAGGAGAGTCTACTGCGCGCTACAAAAAGAGTGCGGAGAGGATTTTGGAGGGATTCGGACTTTGGATTGGATTGACAAAAATTGAGGACGGGGGTCGAGACTCGAGGCGAGTCAGGATGGTCTCCCGGGCTGGGACTTGTAACTAGGGTGTAAAGAGCTTGCAGTTCATAGTTCAAACAGTGGGAGTCGACCCGTCACTCAGCGATTGCACACCACGCCTGTTCACTGAGTGTTCCGCCTCCACACCACCGGGAGGAACAACAACAACTTTAACTGGGCTTTAGACCTATACTCAGCAGCGTTCGTTCGAACGCCGCGATTGACAACATGTCTGCAGCCGTTTTTCGTATGACCCATGCCAACCCGCTGGGTGCGTTGTTCTTCAGGCGGGTGTCTGCGCGCTGCCTGCATTGCAGTGGTCGGTAATGACCGCGAGCGATGCACCAGAGGCAACTAACGCCACTGTAACGGGTCCATACGACGGGTCGTTTTAGTGCTTTCCAGAATCTGAATCTCATTACGTCGCGCCGTAGTAGTTTTTTTGTGGTAGTAAGTCTTCCCCACAGCCAAGCAGACAAGGTACATAAACGAGATCATCACGGTGGTTAAGAGAAACTGCGTCAACACTGCGATTCCGGAAACGGCTGGCGATAAATTTCTGATGTGGGCAACGACTGGAGACGGTTTGTCGCTTCGCGGAGGTGGTTTTCGTACGAGCGACCGGTGTGCCGTTTTGTGGGATCCGTTCGTTGAGACCTGCGCACCGGAAGACGTAAATACACTAAAGTCGGTCAATGCCTTCCAGCACGTAGGCAAAGAGGGAAAAAGGGGGGGGCATCGCAGGCGTAACGTTTAGATTGGCAATATCAACAAAATATATCTTGCGGCGGAATAGACTATTTAAGCAATTTGTACTACCTTCTTCCATCTTTTTTCGGTATACCGATTATCCATATACGGCGCATGAATGAAAACGATTAGGTACGCGCGGATTTTAGTTTGATATTTTGTGATTTCAAAAAATGAACATAAAGGAGAAACAACAAGAAAAAAACAGTGCGTACCGATTTGCTTTGCGTTCTTTCTATTCGCGGTTTTTATCCGAACTTACAACAGATCATAAGATAGATCAGCCGCTTCCAGATTACATATGAAGTGCCCAAGCCAAATTTCAGCAATACCTAAACAGCCCCAAATTCCCTACGCTACGCGTCACAATCTAAGATTGCCGCGAAGCAGTCTGTAGTCGTAGGCAGCTGTTCTTGTTCACAACCGTTTTTACTTTGATCGCTAACTAACCCTCTATTACGGGGCGGGTCCCTTCAATGTTTGAAATTAAGGGACCACCGCCTGAATAAATAGTTTAATATTCTTGACAAACCACACATACGACACATCTTGATTTGAGTTGTTTTGATGTTAATTTGTAATACAGCATTCGGGAATGGGGAACTAATAAAAACCACACATGCTGCCGGAATCGCTCTTTGAGGCCACCATCTGCTGGCTTGGTGATGGTTTTTCAGGTCGTAGCTCTTTCAACTTTCATAATACGGTTAAGCCACAAATACGTAAGTGCCTTGAGATTATTTTACAACCAAGGCGGCGAATATGCTCATATATGTTGCATTTATTCAACCAACGAAAACTTAGTCTTTTTGAGATGATGACTAAAGAATGACTAATTAGTCCCGAGTTCGTGACATAAGTACGTATACCAGAATGAAGGTTTCAATAGGTCTGCTGTATTTTCAGCATGTGGGCATAAAATGCCATCGTAATAAACAAAATAGAAAAGAATACGAGTTGTTGAGAGAATTACTTGATATGATTAACGTTGCGTTTAAAGTATTTGTTTTAATGCCTTAATTGATTGGCGTACTTTCTCTCATTTTAGATGTAGGAATATATATTTTGATGACCGTTAACTTTCTAATATATTCAAAACTATAGGAATTCTCTTTATTTGTATAATAACGTCGATTTCTGCGAACACTTTTCCACTGTCTCCTCTATCAATTTCATTTTTGTTTATTTTTTTCCCACTCAGGAGAATGCAGGCTTCCCCCTGATACAGACCCATCAGTTCCCAAAACAATTGTTTTTCGTACAGTACAAAATAATACAATGCAAATACTTAGTCACGTGGGATTGAACATGCTTTATTCAGCTGTTTAGGATATAAAGCCTTTTTATATTAGCGTTTATTGATACAGTTTTGCTATGTTAGTTATATTTGCGAGCTTCTTTTGAGAAACCTACACCCTGCAATAACGCCTGACAGCGATCCTGATTCTTTGTAAATAAATAAAAATCAGCAGAACCCATCCTTTGGGAATGATTATCTACGTTAATGCGAATAGCATCAAACGGTGCGGAGTTATGCGCGTTCGTCAGGTGGCCGGCACACTCTAGATACGCCAGCCCACTCTTGAGGCGATTCTAAATTTGTTGACACTTTCACAGCCCTGCGCACGATCTCCGCAGCCCAGCACGTGCGTTTGTGTCACTTAGGAAGGCGAGCAAAGCACGCGCCATACGCACAAACACTCAAAATGGTACCGACCAGACTTTCTGGCGTCTCAGCTAGTCTCAACCAACGGTACTCTAAACGGTTGTTTATATCTTTACCATAGGACGCGCTTACAGCGCTGTCACAGCTGGTGCGCGCGCGTTCCATGCACGAGGGCTCATTCCGCTCTCGTGAGGCTGAGCACGGCCGCTACATCACCCTCTCCCGAGCGCGGGAGAGGGTGAGCTAGGGGCCGTGCTGAGCCTCACGAGAGCGGAATGAGCCCCTCGGCATGGAACGCGCGCGATGCAGTGATAACAGGGTATTTAGAGTGCGTTGAATGACTGCCTTCATAGCTCTGTGGTTAGCGCGTCTGCCTGCTGATCAAAGGGTCAACGGTTCGAATCCCAGCCGGCGCCGGTCTTTTTTATTTATTTATCGACCCGCGGCGTAAGAGGTTAGATAGCCAGATAGTAGATAGATAGATAGATAGATAGATAGATACATAGACGAAAAGTGCGTGAAGTATCCAAAGAATGCTATTCGCATTAAAAAATATAAAATAATGTCTGCTTCATAACTATCCGTTATCGACATACATTCCCGAGTGTCTTGAATGAAAAAAGCGAGCGACCGAAGAGAAACGTCAAAACGAAATACTGGCGGTACCTTCATCAGATATATCGATTCAGGGATATATACTTAAGCTTGCAGTTCTGCTGCCGAGGTTAGTACATCGGCCAGATGTTTCCGCAATATCTAGAGTAACAAGCTTCCAACGGCCCTGGATGCCATTGAAGAGTCATGCCGTTCCTCTACTAGCGCTGACTGACTCTGACTCTGCTTTATCCCGTCAAAACATCTACCTCATACAGCTCCTTTCAGTTCGATCTTGACTGCTGTCATCCAGTGGTCACTAGAAAACCGCCTTTCTTTCAACCTGTCGGTATGCTGCTCCATGTCGATCTCTCCCGCAACAATCGTTTCTTCCGTCCTATGGCCTCCAGCTCGGAAGTTTCCCCTAAAACAAGTCGCCACAATGCAGTTTCTGCGTGTGCGCATCGACCATCACCTCCACTTTGGAGAACAAGCCTCCTCAGTCAGTGCACGAGCGCGCCACCTTGTTGGCTTTGCCGTTCCCGGTTATCCGAGTAAGGAGCCCCGCAGTGTTTCGGAACTTGTACACGGCATCTTATGCAATCTTGCGCGCAGCGAGAACGAGAACAAAAGGGAGAACATGACACAGCGAAAGGACACAAAGAGGCGCACAAGAAGGCGTCTTGTTGTGTCCTGTTCTCCCTTTTGTCCTCGTCCTTGCTGCGCACAAGATTTCTTAAGATGTCAAACCAACTCGCCCAAACAGTCTTCTTGTACACGGCCCTAGTCGTTCCAACTCTTGTACTGTTCTGCGGTCTGGCATCCCTCAGCAGGCTTCACTCCAGACGAGCTCGAAGCCGTGCAACTTCGGGCCGTGCACACCCTCCACCGCCGCCTGAATCGTGCCACCGACCTCTCCTACCGGTGCGCTGCCTCCGCTGCCCTCTACCAGCCTGCAGGATGGCAAAGCCTCCATCATAAGAGACAGCTTGCGTCCATCCGTGTGTTTTGCCACGTGATGCTGCCCTCGTTCTCCGACATACCCTGCTCGCCCTCGGGTCCATCTACGCATCCGGTGCCCTTCAGCCCATCCTCGCCAGCACGCTTCGCCACCGCCAGTCGTGCCTACTACGAGCGGCCGGTCTTTGGCAAAGCCTGCCCGACTCCCTGACTGCTGCGATTCCCACCAGTCGGGATTGGGGTAGTTGTGTGCATGCTTATACAGCCTAGAACTTGGTCTGCCTAAATGGGCGACGAGACTCCCAGCTTTAGATGAGGCTGTACCAGCGCAGTGCAACCGCTAGCCTGGGGTTTTTAACGTGCATCACGCAGTAGTGACACCCGACCGCACGCCGGTACGATGCTCATCCAGATCGATAGGGGCTGGGGTGGGGATCGAACCCAGGATCCCTGGGTTCTGCAGCGCGAGCTTTTCGCTCCAGTGCTCCGAGCTGGCGTGCGCTAGCCCACTCGGCCATCGATCCCCCATCCGCCAGTTGGGAGGACATTCGCCGACTACAGCATAATGTAACGTATGCCATTTAAGTTTTGTTTAGCTTGTCTTCTTGTGCAAAATTATTGCTGTAGCTATCCCCCTTTTAATATTTTTATTTTATTTTTAGGGCTATGATAGATCAGTTTGTTGGGCACACCAGATGCATGGGCCTCCGCCCTTCCACCGATTTTGCACACTGTCGTATTGCCATTTATTTGTTTCAAGTGCACTAAGGTAAGAAGTATGAATTGAACAAGAAACGGGACATTTATACTTTAAGTAAACATGGATTACCTAAGGGCAGCGGAGAGTGCCGGGACTGAAGATCGTTTCCCCCTATAGCTATCATTTTCTCCGCACGTTTTTTTTTTACAGCGGAGCTGTTAAGGCTAGTTTCCCCAGTTTCGTGTCCGTCAGCAAACAAATGATGACACCGAACTCTGAACAGCTACCGCCATCTATGAGCGACGGCGGCAACCTTTCCAGCATTTTCATTCTGGCTCGCCGACTTGTGGCCGGCCATTACCTTGATTCCCATCATAATACAGCCTCGCTGGTCTTCCTTCTTCCCCCAGAGTGGAATGGCCGGAAGTTTTTTTACTATCTTTATAGATCTATTGACACAACAAAATGTTTTCTTCGCGAGTAGGATTAAACGTTATCACTTTTGAGGTCACGTGCGCGGCGTCCCGGGTGTTTCCTTCAGCCCGCGAGAGAGCTGTGGGGTGTTTGTGGATTGCTCGCAGAGAATATCTGCCGGCTCCTCGGAGTGACTAAACCCCTCTTTTTTAATTTTAGACAATTTATTAGTGTTTTTTTTTTCTGCCCATCTACTTGCCTCTTTGTTTGCTTATTTATTCGCTTGTCTGCCTCTCTGTCTGTCTGCCTTTCTATCTGTTTAGATAACTAATGAATTGATTAACAATATTTCCAGCCGCCTGTACACTGTTCAAGGCAGGGGTGAGCAGTGCTTCAGTGGGCGTACTGCTAAACGAAGCAAAAATAAATATGTGCCAACGACAACAACCCACTACGTATACTTGACAATAAATTAAACATGTCCACCTATATAAAATGGCTATTTATGTGAAGTAAATACAACTCGTGATAAACAACTTGGAATATGATTGAACATGAATATGACCAGCGACATCGAGCAGCGGGCTGATATGTTCCATTGTTTTGTTTTGCTCTTATTTTTGTTCGCGAAGATCGACTCGTTCGAACACTCTGATGGAAAGGTCAGAAACAGAAATAAGCGTGACTGCGCAGGCAAGCTAACAAACAATCATACAAAAAAATCTTAAAAAAAAACGGAGACGAGGAGACACCGAAAAAGACGACAAACACGTTCATGTTTCTCCCCTTTTCTGTGTCTTTGTCTCCAGGTTATTTTTCAGTGTTCGTGGCTCCAGCTCACGCGCTTCGCCCGAGTCGGTGAGCGAGGAGTTATTCCTTCGCTTCCAATTCGCTTTAACGTGTTTTATTTTTTCTTGCCGGGGGAAAGTTTTGCTTTTCTTGCACGCATTGGACAGAGGCTGGGAGCGTGACTCTCACGTGGGTCCCGAAAGCCACTCACCCGCTCTTCTGGCTGTCGTCAAGGCCTCAGCTGCTGTTATACAGCCCACGGTTCATCCCCCCCCCTCCCCCAACCCCCAAGAAACAACAACAAAAACAACAACAACAAACAAACAAGAGGCCAGAAACGAGAGCTAGAAGGCGAGGTGGAAAGCCGTGCTCTCTGCCAGGTTGTTGTCCAAACTGAAAACGGACGCGCGATCCGCAACTTTCCTTTTGTTTCAGAGGAGAGTACTTTTTTTGTGCCCTGTTTGGGCAGCCTTTTAGACGTTTGAACGCTCAAGTCCAACTTTTTTCAAACTGCCTTCTCTTCCTCGTCAGCGGTTTTTCTCCTAACAGCTCAATGCCGCACTTTGGTCTGTCCATAGAGAACTCTCTCCCTTCTCCTCAGCTGAACGCCACGGGACAAAGAGAGTAAAAATAATCTTTTCTCTAAAGCCCCCCCCCCCCCCAAAAAAAAAAAAAAAAGATATTGAGATGATTATTGTGATTTATATGACATTGTAACTTCTTTCTTCTCGTTCTCTTTTAGTGATTACTCAACGTCAGTTGTCAGTTAGCGCTCTTTCCTGTCTCCCTCGTATTTCCTTACTTGTCGTTTTCTGCTTTATAATCTCAATATTATGCTTTGATTTTTGTCTATATTTAAATGTTTTTGTAGTTTTATTTGGACGCACTTTTTTAAGGCGTGTTCACACACTTGCACTTGTTTACGATTGCGTTCTCGTGATCTCTTACCACGAGAGAACACGGGACTCCCTTTCCGGAGTTGCATTGGGGGACATCGGGTCTTGGGTCGTCGGCGGGGCGCCGCGAAGCGGCGTTGTACGGCTGGGCCAGGTGGATTAATATATTTTTAATGAGCCATCTGCAGACTTTTGCCGCGAAGCGGCGTAAGGAGAGGTGGCTTAACACGCGCCCCAGTGTTATTCCCGCCGTCCCCACTGCGCCTCCATAAAGGGCGACCCAGTGGAGACATTTAACAACTAGGCTGGCGCCACCTGTGAGGGGACCCTCGAACTGCATTTCACTGAAGCTAAGGGTTTTGCGGTATTTTTGAGATCACATGTACGTAGTCTACGCGAGAAACGGTCTCCTATAAAACTGTCAATAAACTCTGTTTTCCAAAAAAAAAAATAGATGGCGCCATTGTGATCTTTAGTCGTAAGTGATCCTAAGAGGTTTCAAAGCACACGGTCCTACGAAGTCGCAAAAATGTGAAGTAGCCTTTATAGTCAGTCTTTCAGTTAAACTGAAAGCTTGAAGAGCCCGTTCACACTCTTGCGGCCTCTTAGAACTGGGCGCCTTGAAACCTCTTAAAACGAGAGGACACACTGGCGCCATCTATTGGGTAGCAGTGTAAACTAGGCGGTCCGGCATATTTTCTATTTCTCTACCGCATTATCCTTTCTTTCTTGGCTCGAAAATCTTTTGTCAACGTTATAAACGAGCCTTTCTTATAGGTATTACGCATATTTGACCTCGGGAATCCCTCAAAACCTTCGCTCTTGTGAAATGCAGTTCCAGGGTCACCGCATAGATGGCGCCAGTGTGCCAGTCTGTTCTCTCGTCCTAAGAAAGTTTAATAGGTTTCAACAGGCCTCGTCTCTCTCGGTCGTACTCGGTTGCAAGAGTGTGAACGGGACTTGACTATCCTCGAATAGACGCCCTCCGGTGGGTGTAGTCATACATCCGTTAGTTTACATGAAGGCGCGAGCTTGTGTGATAATAGAACCACAACAATCCAATAAAAAGAACATGGTTGTAACAGCGTACCAGAATGGAATAGAGGCACTTAGAAGTTGCAGCTGATGCGGATGAACGTGCAGTTCGGTAAGAAAAACGTAATGACTATATTAATTTGAAAAAAAAAATGCTCGAATTCCCATGCGCGAGAGTGTCAGCTACTGTGCTATTTGTAGAACCCTGCATACCCGCGAATTATCCGCGAATATTCGCAGTAAGCTGGCGGATGTGGCTAAAATGAAATGTATCAGGTTTGGAGGATTGCAGCTCGGATGCGGATATCTGTTGGTCCGGACCTACATTTTTGCCGAGACGGCCTATGAACGTGTGCGACAGCACAGTGTAGAGTGAATAAATCAGTTATACTATGAAGTGCATCATCGAATGTATTGCGGGAGCAAACTACTTTCTTAGATACAAAAAGAAACCAGTCGGGGAGAAAATTGTCTTTTACGTCGAGAAAGATTTGATTCTCACCAAAGATTGGCTTTAGAAAGTTCTATCCCGCCAAAAATATTTTCACAAGAAAAAATAAAGAATGCAGCGGCATCAGTCGTCCCGGGAAAGCATGTTCTTTTTTGGCAGAGCAGAAAACGTTTTTCGGGCAATGAAAATCCAAAACGTACAAGCCAGAAGAAAGTTCAAGAAGCCTGTAAGTGGTTTCTTCGCCTACAAGTAGATCGAGAGATTGAATTCTATCCTCTGGAGTGATGGAGCTTGCGCCAGCAACCCACCACTTCAGAGGATCCACTCGTTCCTACAGCGCAGTTCGTGCAGCCGCCAGCAGCTTCAAGTGCACCAACGGTGATAGACTTCTCATTAGCCGGTATTTAAGAGAGAGCGAACTAGTCTGAATCCGCCTATGTTCACGATATTTTGTTTGCTCTACACAGCACTCGCGACAAGTGAAACGTCGCGTGT
This sequence comes from Ixodes ricinus, assembly GCA_037355805.1. NCBI lineage: Eukaryota > Metazoa > Arthropoda > Arachnida > Ixodida > Ixodidae > Ixodes > Ixodes ricinus. Next base: position 100,169 of record JAZHYW010049537.1, on the reverse strand, counting down.
GTGTGCATTTTCTTTTTCTCGACAGTTCGCATTGAACTGTTTTTAAGTATATGGTTCCGAGCTTGCAGTTGAGGGTTTATGTCTAAAACTGAAACTGTTAGGAGGTGTTGCCATTTTAATATTGTGATATTTTCCCAGTGCTGTAGTGGCGCCTACCACATTTACATGAAGAGCTTTGCTGCGGTGAGTGAGCGCCTTTTCCTCTCTCCCCATTTTTATTGTTTGGCTTGAATAAAATGACACAATGTTATAAGTTTGTACTTCGTTAAGTTTCATGTTTATACAATGTGCGTCTACTTAAAGTAAATGTTACACAAAAAAAGTTACATTTTTTTTTGCGCATCTTCTGGACAAAGTGTCAGTGTTACAGACTTCCAAGACGATCTTATAACTGCGATTATATCTCCAGCGGTACGAAATATTTCTGGAAGGTTGATCGCTTATTTTTTTTAAATTACCGCATCTTCAATTGGTGAATGATGTTGATTGGGGCGAAGCTCTGGTGGTGCTGATGATACTGATTTTATTGTTCATAGGTAGTGCTGATGGTGCTGATTTTTTTCTTGCTCATAGGTAGTGCTGAGCTCGGGGTTGCGTTTCGACTTCATTATTACTGCTTTATGGTCGGTGAAATGCAGAGCCAGTGGTTCTTCTAGTGGATCAGCTTGGATCCGCTAGAAGCCGTGGGAACGCATCTCCACCGCTTAAGTCAACGGTCCAATGTCAGAAAGAGAATGTGTGGTATGGAACGTGGTTATATACGCATTTGAGCATTTGACCGCAGCGCCCTCTCGTCTATAAACGTTGAGCCAATGCATGCAAAGTTTACCGCGATTATATACGCATTTGACCGCAGCGCCCTCTCCTGTATAGACGTTGAGCGGCTACATGCAACGTTTCATCCATGACATCCCCAGCTCTTGAGTTACTGCCACATCTCAGAGCCCCTACTCGTCCCGCAGTCGTGGCCGAGTGGTTAAGGCGATGGACTAGAAATCCATTGGGGTCTCCCCGCACAGGTTCAAATCCTGTCGACTGCGCAAACATTTTTTCTTTTTTTAAGAAGACAGATGGGATGGCAATCGATGTGAGCACGGACGCCGGACGGACAAGGCTAGACCCTGAGGAGCTTCGCCCCTAATAGCATAAAACGAAATACGATAAAATGACTTGCACCGTATTCTGACACGAAGAGTTTGTTGTACAAAGGTAAGCAGACGGCGTTTAGGACACCATCCAGATGCTTTCGTTATTTTTTTCATGCTTGATTTCATGATGTAAAATGAATGCACGAATTGAGGGTGGGATGCCATTCCGAATTTCGCGGATGCGGTTAGGATGCAGATACAAAGTCTGCGGATGCGAATCGGATACGGATACAAATATTTAAGAACATTGCGGATGTGGTTCGGATGCGGATACGACGTCTGCGGTTGCGGATCGGATGCTGATTATCAAACTGGTATCCGGGGAGGTCTCTAGCTATTTGCTATTTTGAACGATAGAAACATACACACTAAAGCATAAGTTCACGCATGGGTTTACGAACAGTTGTGGACATACGTTGTCAGTCGCTACTGTTACTCTTTTTTGTTTTGTTTAGAAGCCCCTATAGGCTATTAGTCTTCGCGTAAGACTTAAACTCCTGAACTTATCAATGAGTGAGCTAGAAAAATTGAGTTTCGGCGTTGTCGTTGAAGGTCAACGCACGAAATTGTGACATATTTACGGCGCTGTCGGTTGTATCTTGCATATTTTATGTCCGAATATAGAGTTTAAAATCACTAATTTAAGAAATTAGAAATAATATATACGTGCATACGGGGAAGAAAGCTCAGTCCCAAAATGGCGATGGCAGTTTATCTCCGCCAAATCGGATTACAGCAGCTTCCTTTCCTTTTCAGCTTCAGTCATAACTCCTTCCCTCTCTAAGAAAAAAAAAATCTTTCCTCCGAATAATATTAATAATAATAATAAAAAGAAACCCGAGGTGGCAATTTTTTCTTTATCTTTCTATTTTTCTCTTTCTTTCGCTTTTCTTTCACGTTGTGGTAACAGAGACTCACATATCTGGGATAGATGCTGTGCATCGCGACTTTATGACCATTATGGCGGCTGCCAGTGCGTTTTTATTCTTTTGATGGCCGGCATTTTCTCCGGCGCATTACTGCAGCTCCTTGACGTCGGGGGCGGGCGGCCCCTTTTCCTTTGTGCGGTTTTGTTTTCCGCGGCGTGCACACATGGTCGAGTTCAGTCCGTCTCCCGGAGTCTCAATCTCTAGATTTGTTTCTTCCCTCCCACGCCTACTAAGGGTTTCTTCTTAGCGAAGCTTTTTTTTTCTCTTTAACACACATACTTAGTTTCCCAGCAAAAGTCGACGGCTTTTGCGCGCTAGGCATTGTTTGTCGCTGATGAAACTAGGTCAGTCGCACCCGAACCGTTATATTTATCTCCTATTTACTCTCCATAGATGCGATTTTGTTTTTTGTACGTCTAACGTATCAGCCATCCGTCATTTCCTTTTTGTTAGATACACACTGACTGCGATTCGGCTGATGAATTGGGCCCGAAATGCATCGTGACGTTTCTGAGACTGGGGTAGCTCCCGCGTGTGGAAGCGTGTTCGTAGCGAAAAAGGGGATGACATCGCAAAAGGTTTATGACAGTGTCGTCATTGCCTCGTATAATTTTAATGCGTTTCTTGTAAGTGGTCTAACTCGGAAAAAGTTTAGCGTTGACTGCGCCTTTTACGGCGGTTGTAACTTAACCAAACTGGGTCGCGGCAACGGCAGATGCTACGGGCAGTTTGGCTTTCCCGCAATATGAGCCATGATGTGGGGAAGCCTTCGCCCGACTTGCGGGCGTATCTCCTCCAGACACCGTGCTAAAGTGGGCGTTTTATTTCGAACGACGTGTGAGTTACGCTGTTTTGAGCTTCAACGTACGATTATGGCCACATTTACGTGTGTTTACTTTTACTATCTACTTCTAATGGGTTTGTGTGTTTGAGGCAAGTCAAAAAACGGGCTCGTCCTAAAGTGTTTTGGCTGTTCTTTGGTGACTAAGCATGATATGGATAGGTTTTGTTTTGCTGTATTTGCTGAGAAGTTTTTTAACCATTATTTTAATACATTACAATCACACCTTCCTAATCTGAAGACCTCCTCTTCCTCCCCCTCCCCCTCCCCCCAAAAAAAGAAAAGAAGGAACTGTGTATGATATAAGTTGCATGTACCAACGAGACAAAAATCCGTGTATTTGCACAGTTCCTGGCCGAAAATGTTGTCTATGCAGCCGGGTATTTCTTTAAACGAAGTTGGTATCAACGGGCCGTGATTCTATCTTTACAACTTACTGACAAATAAAAATATAGAATCAAACGTTGGGCACCCACATTTATATTTTATCTATCCATCCGTCATTCGCTGACTCCCCACGTCAGAGAGACGACTGGTTTTCCTTACCTTTTTGCCTTTTCTGATTGCGCACTCTGATTAATCATACGACGTGGTCAGGTAACGTCATTGTGTCGGGTTATGGCGTGAAGTGAAGTCACATCACGGGGCACAGCGTCAAACGAATGGGAAATTAGCGTTAATACTTTGAATAAAATAAGATGACGATTAAAGCGTACCGTTACCGCATACCCAAGGCTGCTGTCATGCCGCTATTACGCCGCACAAAAGACAGTCTGCAGTCATTGCCCGAGGCGTGTTGCTATCTCGTATGAGGCCCCTGTAACACTGGTCGTTCACAAACTACCCGCAGCCATGTTCGCAGCAAGCGCATGTACGAAACATGCACATGTATGAGACAAATATGCTTTTAAGATGCTCGAGTCGTGTCCGCAGACATTTCTGTCACCATGTTTGCGGAGAAACTCCGCGTCTTTTGGATAGATGTACGAGCAGCGGGACTGCGACTTAAAGAGGTCGTGAAACAATATCGGGTTGGAATGTTCATGACTTTGCAGAGGCGTACCGGTCCTAGTCTGGCTCAAGTATGCTCGCACACACCGCTACTGACTCCGGAGGCTTTTTGTCGCGGTGAAATTGCGCAAATAAAAGGGGCTCTTTCTTTCCGTCTTGCCTTAGTGTAGCTCGACGACGTAATTCTGGGACCGGAGCCGCCCGCCTGACGACGTTCGAGCGTGGCCCGTGGATTGGACGCGAGAACAGCGCGAGCACTCGACTTGGGCTCGTAACAGTCAATGCCTCGGTGGACACCCGGGCAGTGGCTCGTGTCCAACCACTGCGATTATGAGAATAGCCGAACTATAATGATTCCCGGAGCTCAGCGCGCGTCTTTTTTTACTTTGCCGAACCCGGCACGTGGCTACGATTAACGTCGACGGCATAGGATAAACACCCGGCCGCGTTTCGGCTTGTTGTGGTTTCGAGTTGAGGGCATGAACGCTGCTCATATTTATTGAATTAAATTGCCAACCGCCAATGCCTAGAAAAAGCATTAAGGCACGTTTATTCGGCTATTAACGTTAGGGAATGATTCTAAGCACTATTATTTAGTGAAAGTGAAAAAAAACCATTTTGTGATCTCTTTAAGGCTATGGAATAAATTGGATCACCTTTTCCACAGCGCAGACTGTCTTTTGTATATACAAACAATTATGTTCCTGAAATGTCTATTGCGACATTTATACTAAATAATTTACTCGCGTACAACAGGCTGAGTTTGGCGAGCTATCACATTCCATAGAAACCGTCTACCGTAGCATGTAAAAACGTAGGTCCGGAGGTACTAATGCGACACTCATGTAAGGTTAGGTTGACATTCGGATCTCTAAATCGCCGGTTTCAACGGAACCGAAGACACGAAAGATGTAACCAATAAACAACTAAATACTAGTTGTAAAATATTTTTTGTGGTTGAGTAAAGACCTTACACTCTGAAAATGGCTACGCGTCTACTTACCCGCAAAATACTCAAAAAGCAAATCTCTGCGATCAACGAAATCAACTCAACGAATTTTGAGGCGGAAAATCTGTTTAGACCTCAAAAGTAAGTCCGCGCTGTGGCATTACGCAATGCGAAGCATCATGCTTGCATTGCGTAATGCCACAGCCCAGACTTTATTTTTAGTTCTAGACGGATGTTCCGCCTCATCATTCGCTGAGTTGATTTCGTAGATTGCAGAGATTGGCTCTTTGAGTGTTCGGTGAGTAAGTAGACGCGCAGGCATTTTTTAGAGCGTATGGTCCGCTTTACGTCAAGTTCAAGCGCACCCAACGCTACCACTGGATGACGCCAGTCGAGCAACGTCACCTGCTAAACCAATCACGTACGATGAACGCAGCGTGATTGGGTATGCGATTGGGTCGGTCAGTGATGGCACAAAGGGGGTTCGGAGCCGCCACCTGGGTATCCGTAGGCCAACGCTTTGCCTCAAAACCTCGACGTTTTCTTTCTTTTTGTTTTTGTTTTGCAGCAGTTACTGTGTGCGGTATGGCAATCATAGGCTCTAATTTATTAAATAATCTTCAAAATAGTCAGTGCTTGTTCTATTTTGTATGTAACACAAAAACCTGGCTATTCAATAAGACCACTCTAGAGAAACGGCATGGTCGACGTAGTATCTGTAAAGGCACTGCTTTAGAGAATAATTGAACATTGGACGAATTGCTGCAACACTTGCGCTTTTAAAGGAACGGTGCAGCCATATTCGAATGGAAAGTATTTTCACTTTACACGAGCTAACTGGCACTAGTGGAACACAAGTATACTCGCATGCAGCGCCACTGACCAAGAAACTTCTTTGTTGCGGTGTAATCTCAAGGACAAAAGCGAGCGTTTTCTTTCAATCTCTCCGTCGCGAAACTTGATGACGCAGCTGGAGCATAGCAGTATTCCCCAATGATGATATTTCAATGCGGCTCATATATTGGACCCGAGCATTGCGTGAGCACTCGATTTGGGCTCGTTACAATCAATAGCTCGACAAGCGTTCGGCCCGTGCCATTGCCCGTGTCTCGTCGCTGCAATGACGACGATAGCCAAACCATAACAATGTCTGGAACTCAGCACGTGTCCTGTGTTTTGCCAACCCCAGCGCGTGGCTATGATCAACATTGGCGGCATATAATTGGCTCCAGATCACGTAGCCGCTTGTTCTGGCGGCGAGGTGAGGAAATAAACACTGCACGTTTTTCATTGATTTTTTTTCTGCATCTTCTATTGCGTGTGGTGAAAAACGATCGCGTGTTGCATAGGTCATTAGCGTCAGGGATTCGTTCTGAATGGTATTTGCGCAAAGTACGAAAATTGTTGCATCGTTCCTTCAAAGCGATAACTTTACGGGCGACACTTTGCAGAGATTTCGACCTCCTACGAATCTCGTCTTACGCCATGTTGATGAACTTTCGCCGTATGTCTTCCTATGTGAGGAGTTAGTGTTCTCCAGCTCGGTCAAGTTTTTGTTTACGTCGCGATCGACGGCGTCTCCCGGAGTAGTCGGCGACACATAGAAGCATTGTCTGGCGTTCGAGCCCAAAAGTGAAGCCTGGATGAAAGCGTGGCGCGTGAGGCTCGAAACTGATTGGTTGACGGGTGGGAGAGGATGAGTGAGGTGCTCGACGCTGATTGGTTAACGGAGAGGTCATGTGACCAGGGGTGGAATGAGGAGGAGAGGTAGGTGAGGAGAGAGAGAGAGGAGGAGTGGGTTCTGGTAGCGTGCCTCAATGACCTTCTGTTTAGGGTGATGCCACCCTTTGTAGTACCCTATGCCGACAGCACACGCTCACAGAGAAAATACAAAGAAATCGCCGGAAACTAAATGTCGCCGTAGCACAGTCAGCGCCACGAGCGCGTGCAGGGACACGCTCTTTCACGTGCTTCAGCACAAAAAATAAAAAGAAGAATTGGAAACAAAATGGCCAGATGTCATCACCCCAAGCAAAGCGCACATGAAGGCACCCTAGGTTCTGGAAGTTCACCAGGTTTATCATTTCAATTGTACACGTGCCATGCGTTAAAGTATATAATGAAGAGCGCCGTGGATGTAGGCGTCTGGCTGAACAGGCTAAACGGGCTGCTAAACAATGATATAAACGTTTTTTTTATCCTAGAAAGTTTAACCTATCAATCACAACTGCCTAGCTAATTTGCCATACATTGTTTTGGACTTAAGAGGAGCCGGTGTTCGAAAAGTCGCCACACTGGAGGCGAAAACGGCTCCTGTAGGTGGCGCTGGGGCAACTCCAAACGGGAACAGATTCTAGTAAGCTTGACTTTACGCAGGCCAAATACGTTCCCAATCGTACTTACTGAGCTCTGTCGTCGACGGAGCTACTCGCCATGCCTCAGCGTTTCACCGACACCAACAACTAGCCGTCTGCCCGTAACAAAAAGGCGAAACTGGCGGACGCTGGTCATCAAAATGGAGCAGCGCGGCTTATGAAGGAAAAAGGCGTTTCGTTAAATCGCCTTATAGGCTAGGAGTGCCGACCCTTATGTGTTAGGGCGTTCTTCACTTCGGACAATTTAGATTGGTCCTTAAGTCTCATAATGAGTCATTGTACACCTTGTAAAACACTGCCTTTGCTTTAGTGTAGTCATCCAGGACAAGGTGAGGAAAAGTGTTTTTAAACGATAACAACGAAACTTTATTGTCAGCTAATTTTTTTTTATTACACGCATTACCGAACCCGGCTGGTACAATGTCAGTGCACTTCTCAATAAATACAAACGGGGTTGAGATCTCTTACAATAACATACTTTGTGTTTTCACTCGCGAGCGACAAACTCTTCGCAAATTCAGCAGCAGTTCTGCAAGAAGATTAACTAATTGTTTACGAATGACTTCATAGAATGTGCCACAAACACGTTAAGGTTTGCATCAGCCGGAATCAATATAGCTTAATATCGTAAGCGTAAAAACAGTTACTTTGACGCTAAACGTCTCGGCTTGGCACAGATGTGAAAGAGTTCCGACTTGTGTATTTCAAAGCGGAGTAAATGTTCTATGAAATACTTTTACGGCATTTATTTATCAACGAATGTCGACATCAGCGCAGGAATTGTGGAAAGTTGGTAGCTCACTTTTACGTGCGCTTTATGCTAACTATCATATCACGTAATCACTCTGTATAGATATCTTTTAAACATGACTATGCTCCATCTATCGCTACGATAAACTGCCGTCAAAGGTATGTACTGTTAGCGCCCGTCCCAGCAACATATCACGTGGTTTCTAACTGGCTCGCTTTTGGATCTGGGAGCCCGTCGATTTGACCATAGTTCATCGTAGGGTCAGGCGGAGTATAGGAACAAACAAACGGAAGAGATTAACCATGGAATATAGTCGTGACTATGAGGCCTCTAACTACTGTGTGCACAAGCTGAATTCAGAGGTATTCACAGGGACGGACGAAACAACACATTGTGATTTTCTTTTGTTCTTTTTTGGCAGTGAACACATTTCGGTCGAAAACCCCACTTTGTTGATTCACACCTCAACAGTTTCTTCGAGGGATGCTTCTCCTTTGAGGCTAGTTCGAGTTCGGGCAATGTAGAAACCTCCAGTGTCCGTGTTTCACGTGGTGGTCTCGTTGGAAGGTGTCATGTCTCAAAGCATCTCAAAGGGCACCTTTTTAACGTTGCGGGAAATTCTACCACTGCTAGATCACGTGACTAAGAGGTGACCAGCAAATGTCAGGATAGGTTAGTCTCCTGAACTAAACTGATGTATGAGGTACTCGTAGTCGTGGCATGCTGGACCTTCCTGTCTTTTCGGGGAAAATATTTTTTACTTCTATGTTTGATTCAGTTTGAAGGATTTTTGACTACGCGGTAAAGAGGAGCTTCTATAGAGAAAAATAGTATTGTAAAAAATGCAGTTTTCGAGGTACTATCTTTGGGGTAGAAACACTCGTGAAGCACTTCAACTTAGGCATAGATCGCAATGTGAGAATTTAAAAAGTTAGATCTGAGGTCTCTTTTAGCTCGCATCGAATTCACTTTGAGCTGTCTTGATCACGCGTTTTGCATATGACTTAATTTTTTTTTAGTTATGCAATATATAGGGCACTAAAGCTTACAGAAAGAATCTCTCGCGCAAACGCTAACTATTGTGTTAGATGCTTGCAAGCATGTCTACCTGTCCAATCCACTGCATTCTCGGATAAAATATTGGTTTATATCTTTTTATCAACTAGCCTGAAAATTTTCTCAATTCTCTGAGAGGTTTCGAAGGTTAAGGATGGGACACATGAGCGATAAAAACAGAAACTGCGGAGCGGCAGTTTCCATAGCAACCGGGGCTGGCGTTCCTACGTCACAGTGACGTATCCGCCTCACGGGGCCGCGCGTTCAGATTGGGTTGGTATAGAAAATGTAAGCGTGGTGCGCTCATGGTGCGCCTAGCAGCGAGCAGCGAGCGCCGCGCGGTGCCCAGTTTCACCGTTCGCCTGTCACCCGCTCTATACGATTTTACTGTCGGAGTTTCACGCATTGTATCACTCTATAATTCATTTATGAGCAAGCTTAGCTTTCAGCCTAATATTTTTTTATTTATCTAAATAATTCGTCGCACCAGTATGTTAGAATGGTCCCCTTACGGTTCTACTGAACTTATAACGCTACTCTCTTACCAAAAGAGACGTCAAAGCCACAAGTTGTTCAATTAACGGACGGTTGAAATAGGGTTAACTTCCCACAAGTTTCTCTGAGTAGCACAGCATACCCTTTTTGGTACGCTCGCGCATGACCACTGGTAGTAGAGTAATTGGCCATGTTAATCTCATCGGATGTCTGAGCCTTGCAGAGATGATAGGCTCATCAATACGCACATTAAGGAGTAAGTCAGGATGACATCACTCAACCACTTCTTTGATGATTTTTTTTTCTTTCTGAGTTCTATATATATTGGATTCAGAAAGATTAATGTCACTGGCCAATAGATAAGCGCAGCACAAGTAGCCGACCTGCCGAACACGCGGGGTGAAGAAGCCAGAGGCAAGAAGCCATGTCCGCTTACATCACAACTACCGTTCCTTCTCACAGAGTCACACGCCACGACCACGGCGATTTGAAGCCACAGACCACTTAAACGGCGGTTTCTCCCTCGCGCTTTACGTCGGAGCTGGCACTGTTTTCATTCGAGATTCTCACGACTTCGTTCACATTCTTTTCTTCTCCGTAAGAAACCACGTCGTCTGCTTCCTTGGTGACGCAAGACGACACGGCGGCCACGTTAGGCTTAACCCCGAGCACGGCCTGGATGATGAGATACTTCATGGTGGGTGCCTCGGCGACCGGTGGGGCTGTGTCTGCGTCTTGTTGTGGGAGAACACTGTAAGGACCGAGCTTGGCGACCCGTGAGTCATCGAGGAGGTGAGGACCTGCTCCGACGACCACAACCGTGGCGGCCTGATCGAAGTCTGCGGTCGAAAGCCGTTGCTTTGTCTTCGACAGGGTGCACAAAGCGTCACGGAAGGCCTCCCGGTACTTGACGGACATCAGGGAGTACAAGATTGGGTTGATGGTGGCGCTGAAGTAGTACAGGCAGCCTGGAGAAACGTAAACAAAAAATCAGCAAGCATTCAATAAAAAAAAAAGAAGAGAAATTGGAAGCAACACGGTCGCCATCACAGCGTCAGGGAGATATATATATTTTTTTTTTTGCGGTCCCATTATTAGCGCGAGCTTGCTGTCTCTGATCGTACTTCGGCAATTCTCGAACTAAAATGGTGCACGCGAAGTGAAAGCACCACCGAAGGCAGTGACAGTAGCAAAGGTAGCCGTTATTTCGTGCAACTTGATTACGCTATTATGATATCCTCCTTATCACCGCGTAGTTGTCCCGCAAAATTTGCTGCCGTATTTTTTATTACTTCTTAATTATTTTAATGACAACTAACTAGGAAGCATCACATACACAGTAAAAACTTGATTCATAACCAACCTCGACTACCATTTTTTTTACTCTTGCTATAAATTGTTTCAAAACGTCTGTGTGGCAAATTGTAACAATCTTCGTTACCTCGCAATTGGTTCCCGACTGTTTTAAATGTGACAGCATTTTTTTCGGAGGTATGAGATAGTAAGACATCCATAATTTCTTTTGGACGTTGTGTTGCCTATCTAATGCCGTCTAAGCTGTACACGTTTAAACATCTTAATGCCCATAAACGAAGAGAGGCTTTCCTTGGAACGCTTTCATGTAAGTTTAATAATTCCAGTAGTCGTCGGTTTTCATTTGTTATCGCAATAATAAACAGAAATAGCTGGTTACACGCTGAATTCTAATTTGATGAGAGTTTAGACATGGCAAGACGCAAACACGAAACACGTTAGGCACAATGACCCTATGTACAGTCGCGGGCGATATGAGAAAAACCAGAGCGAGCGCGTGGCCCCGAAGACCAACCGTCAGTGCCATCTAACGGAAGACAGTTTAGATATCATCGAGGCTATTGTGTGGACGAGTGGCCTTTCAGCAACTGTTTAATTTGTGTCGTTACTCCCCACTTGGACGGCGAACAATTGCTGAATCAACACCGATAGTATAGTAGTGTTCGTGTGAAATAAACAAAAACCGCTTATTGGCATTAACCCCGCAAAAGCATTACAAAAAAAAAAAAGCTGATCGTTCAGATTGCCGAACTGGCGGCTTCAGCCACGCTAGATTTTGCCTTTTGTCACGGAACGTCTCCATATTCGGCGCTTAAAGTATGAACCGTAGGCAAGCGATTTGGCGAGCGACGAGAGAAGCGACGGCGACGAGGACCAGCTGTCACTCGGTCAGTCGCGCGACGAGGAAACCGCATGAAAGCGACGGGAGCAAGTGACGAAGGCTATGAGCGACGTTTCCTAGAAATCCAAAAACCGAGCGACGCGACGAGCGACAGTGAGAAATCTCCGTCGCTTTTCGCTGACTCTCGTCGTCGGTGCTCGTCTCGTCGCTCGCTAAATCGCTTAAGGCCCGTTCACACGCTTGCGACCACTTAGTCCCGAGTGCCTTGAAACCCCTTAAAATCTCTTAGGACGAGAGAACACACTGGCACGCTGGCGCCATCTATGCGGTGACCCTGGAACTGCATTTCACAAAAGCGAAGGTTTTGCGGGATTTTCGAGGTGAAATGTGCGTAATACCTATGAGAAAGGCTAGTTTATAACGCTGACAAAAGTGTTTCGAGCCACGAAAGAAAGGATGATGCGCGAGAGAAATAGAAAATATGCGGGACCACCAAGTTTCCAATGCTACGCAATAGATGGCGCCAGTGTGTCCTCTCGTCGTAAGAGATTTTAAGTGGTTCCAAGGCACTCGGTCTTAAGAAGTCGCAAGTGTCTGAACGGGGTTTTACATGCGGTTCAGCCTTAAATCAACATTAAAGGGATAATACAACGACATTTCGGCGCTTTATTCTTGGTATATTTGTGTTCAAGGGAGTAGTATCACATCAGGCACACTAGTGTCTTGTTAAAAAAAAGGGGGGGGGGGGGTGGAACGATTTTCGGACTTGGGATAATTAATTACGGAAATTAACCTGTGTCGCCTATAGAACGAAGAACAGAAAACCGTATATTCGTTGCGAGTGCTAGTTTTTATTTAAAAATAATAAAAGAAATCGAAGGTCAAAGTGCCTCTCAACTCTCCACGTCACCTTTCGAGTGACGTACTCCGGCGGATCACGTGGTTTCCCCTTGGTTTCTCTCTTCAGAGACCCCAGTAGCTTCCTCCGCGATTGTCGACTTTTAAAGGATTAGCATCGTCGAAGATCGCGGCGAGCGATCGACACAAAAGACGGTTCGCCGCGGGGCTGACGGCGGATGTTGCAGCGGAGGGGGACAGGTTTCGTTGACTTCCGCGTATACCCCAGAGACGACGGGTAGGAATACTTCAACGAAATTTGAAATATACCCGTCGTGTTCAGAAATAGGCTGAATATGATCCACAATATCCGTAAATGACAATCGCAAGTTTGTATTTTGAGCCTGATGGCTGTATTTTTGTTATAGACGGCCCACTCTGGCAAACGCTTGGAGAGCAGCCAGCGGACAGCACATGACATCCGGCGCAATCGTGACGTAGATTGTCTCGGGACGAGCAAAGCTTCGGCGAGGCTGACGTCGACGGGATGTCTTAGCCGTTCCAGCGACCAAAGCGGCCGAAGCACGCCAGCGATCGGCTATCCGCAACTAACCCCAAAGCTGCTTTTGTACGAAATCTTGAGTGACGGGTTAATCTTCTATGTTCTTGTAGAGGGAGAATAGCGACGTCTGGGACACACAAAAGAGAGTCCCGGTGATTTCTCTCGTGCTGGCCGGAGAGCTGGCGGGATGACATCAGGTTCAAGGCATGCATAGGCGAGACAGACATCGTCACTACCTGTCGAGGTACTTAGACGGGAATTACAAACGAGGTTTTAGCGACATCCACCAGCAGATGCTCCTTGTTTATCGTTTAATTCGTTTTAAAATTCCTTTTCGTGTTTTTATCAACAAGAGATTGGCATGTCTGCTGTGATAATGCTGCCTTGAACACGAATGAACCAATAAATAAGCGCCGAAATTTCGTTGTAGTATCCCTTTAAGTCAACGACTACTCATCAAGCGGGAGTGTGACGATCACAGCTGAACAGCCGCTGAAGCCTCGATATGTGCTCAGCCTTCTTCTAATAGATGGTGCTGCAGGCAGGCCTTCTACGCCACGTGCTCGCCTGGGCATTTTCATAACGTCCGCGACTGTAGGCCTAATTTATTTACGCTGATTTATTTCGCTTTGCGTTCGAAAGTCTCTTACCAGCGGTGTAGTAGAGCACCTCGTTGAGCGTGCGAAGTCCTCGGGTCCACTGGCTCGGGTTTACGTAGACCACGAGAAGGCGCTGGGTGTGGAAGGGAGCCCAGCAAACGAAGAAGGCGATGACCACAGCCACTGCGGTGAAAGAAAGCCCATCAGATGTATGTCTCTTTGACTTTTCCTCTAGGGGCAGGAGTGAAAATAAACATTCTGTATTGTCCGAGTCCGGCCTCGTACACATCGTGAGAGAGTCCCTTCGCCTTTCTATGCCAATTTGCTTCCCCTCTGCAATTTCGTAACTATGTCACCAGCCAGGTGCCATGTCAAGGTTGTCTACATCTGGAGATCATTTGACACTGACTACGGCGTAACAACCGCTGCAAAACTTTTCTTTATCATCTGGCAGGCTGCAGAGCAAGCTAGAACCTAATCGGTATCAACTGCGGTGTCTATCACCGCTAGGGTCGCGACGGTCTGAAGCGTTTTCCGGATGTGACGTCAGCAGGTGGAAAAGGAATGAATTAAATAAAGATGCAGTCGACGCCAACCAAAGACAACCAGAGACGCGGTCAAGGCACCGAAGTTAGACCTCGACCGCTAATCTTTCTGACGGAGCAAGAGGAACCAGCTACTCTAGGAAAGAGAACGAGGGGGATAATAAAAGATAAGGAGAGAATACGAGCGCATCAAACTAACGCGGATCTCAACACAATTTACTCGAAGACTAGAATTTAGTTGAACTTCACGCTAGAAAAGTAGCAGTTTGGTATCAACTTGAGATGGAAATGGAAGCCTACATAGAAAACAATCGAAACGCCACACAAAGTGCATACGGTGGTATTAAATGGGCGCCATATTCGATCGCGCTGCTCACAGTGTATGGTCAGTACGAGCTCTCACTAACAGTCGGCCAAAAACAATAGTCCTGGTTGTCTCGGCGAGGCGGAATGCATGCTGCAGAATCCTGTTTGGGAGCCGGTAGCCAGCATATATTATGCGCAGAGTAAGTTGTCTGCGTTCTTGCGCAGGAGTTGCGGTGAGGTCAGAACGACGCCGAGTTCTTATCGGTTGATTGAAAAAAAAAATAGTGGGTAGACCTCAAGGCATCTAGCATTGAGGTCTACCCACTGTTTTTCATTCAGCAGCCAATCAGAGCTCGGCGCCGTTCTGACGTCACCACAACCCCTGCAAAAAGAAGCAGACGACTTGCTCTCCGCATATACACTTTTAGTGCTGCTTGACTGGCTCTCTAAGGATTGTAGCGATGGGCGTGGTCGGAGTGAAATGGACTGTAAGAAGCAACGAACTAATCTATGGCATCCCGTAAATACCACCTACTGGGCGAAGAATTTTGTTTTTTGTTTCGTGAAGCACAGTGCCGCATTTTAGCGCCATAGGCGTGACTTCAAGTCATGTCACGTGGTTTAAGTGAGATCATATGGTCTGTCGGAGCACATAAGCGGCTCTTTCAATCGTTTATTTACTGGTGTGCGCGAGCTTTGCTCCGTCCGTTAGGAAAATATATGATAGGGAATCGGGTATCGAGAGAGCACGCTGGATATGAGTAAAAATGCAAATGACAATTGTGTTCAATCTTTCTACCGAATAAACCTCAATTATAAGGAATAAAATTAAAATAAATAAAAATCCTCGAGTAAATTTTTTTATATATCCGTTTACCCTTTTATCACCGCTGATATCCTTTTCTGCTTTTGTATATCACGTTTCCGCGACAAGCCCCTTGACATGAAGGCGGAAGTAACCACGTAATCTGATTATACTGTAAAATAAATTGTGTTTCTCGTTATATGCACTTTCTGAAAGTGGACTTCCATTAAATTACGCACGTGCGCTGAATTCGCAAAAAAGGCCGCTCTTTTGAATTACTTAAGGAAAATATATAGATTCTAATGAAACCAAATGCTTTGCGAAGTGTTTGTTTCGACAGTAGAATATGAACAAAAAAGTTTAAAACTTTTGCGCGTGGAAGTAAAGCTCTGTTGAAGAAAAGTCGTGGGTCTCGCTTCAAGCCTCTACTTTAACTTTTGTATTATCCTTAGTCACTCGAGGTCGTATAAGAAAGGCAGGGCGTTGCTTACCATTGACATACCACAGAAAGAAAATTCACAGGATCTCTTATGTTATCCCTAAGACGACTTGAAGGCGAAAGCTTAAGCGCCGACGCATTAAAGACAGACACATGATTTACTTAATTCACTTTGATTCCTCGTAATTCGCTTCGTCATTCTCCTTTATTTCATTGCCTCTAATTCGCCTGAGAGGTCACGTAAACGTAACAGTCAACCTCCGAAAACAGCGCGCTCTCTGACGGCGCACTTCTGGCGCCGTTTCATGGGTACCTTTCGTTTTGTACCTTTCGTGTCGCCGACGTGTTTTCTGAAGGTCGAGTGAACGATAAAACACATAAGGCTTTCGCCTTAACAAAACAAACTCAGGAAGAAGGACGTTCGTCGTCCTTCGTCCTGAGTATGTTTTATTAAGGCAAAAGCCTTATATGTCTCATCCTTCAGTCGACCTTCGCAAAACACATCGGCGACACGAAAGGTACCAATGAAATGGTGCCAAAAGTGCGTCGTCAGAGAGCGCGCTGTCTTCGGAGGTTCGCTATCACATTTACGTGGTTACTCAGGCGAATTAGAGGCAATGAAATTAAGAAGGATGACAAACCGCTTGGTCCTGCCGTGTACCATAAGGCCCCAGGGTCTCGAACACGCGGCCCGCGGCCTGCAAGCATTCCGCGGCTGGGAGCGCCAGTTTCCACGCCTTGAGCGTCTCAGGCACCAGAAACAATAGTTTTTGTATCGTCGATTCATTTCCGCACGAAAAGCAGCTCTGCCCATTAAAGGCGTTCACGATCTTTCGCATTATTATCTTTTCTGTTGAACGGGATCTTGCTTCGTCTAAATATTTCTTTATCTGTCCTATTCTCATGTAAATCAACCGGAATGGCAATACCACTACTAGGTTACAAGTGCGAGCTCTTTGCCCAAGGAGGAACCTCGGCTGCACGAGCTCTTAACTCAGCAGCAGCAGCAACTGCCGAAGGTAAAGCTACGAGCTCGGCTTCTAGACTCGTTTCACTATGCTGTACCGCAGAAGGCTAGAAGCGCGAGTCATAGCGTTGGAGCTGCTCTTAACGCACGAGAGCTTGGGCCGTCAAGATGTGCCCAGAGCAAGGAGCTCTTGTAGCCTTCTGCGGTACATCATAAGGTGAAACAGAGTATACCTGTCCGACAATACCGTTAAAATACGAGTATTTGTTCATAATACTGCTATAAATCGCCAGGAAAGCAAAAACTGCCGTATGGAGAGGTATTATTTCTACGCCTGTTGAGCCTAGCGAATTGTGCGACAGGGCAAGGACGGTGTGCTTGCTCTCGTTCGATTGAAAACTGCCAGTACGTTGGTATAGTGGTGTTTTAAATCACATCAGGCGAGGGCCCAAATGGCAAAACGATGAGCTTAGAAAAATCAGGAGGCGCACAGAGTTCTTTGTCTAAAAAATCTCTTGTATTTCGCGTAGGACAGTCGGCTCGTGAAAAACACCTGCTGTTCGTTTGTTTATTTAATTTTTATGCCAAATATGACCCCTTTTCCCCCATGCCCTCGTTTTTTTTTGTTTTTTTTTTTTTTTGGGGGGGGGGGGGGGGCGGGGGGAGGTTTATTATCTAAATGAGTTTGAAACCCCTGGAGTAGACGAACTTGCATGCTGTATAGCTAACTGCGAAAATGATTCGAGAATTATTTTGAAAGTAACCGCTACTAGTTTTTCTTTCTTATTGTTTGCTAATGAAACGCGCTTATTGCGACTTGTCGTGCTCTATTTGTAAACACGTTTCGGAAATCGTGACACGTGTAAAAACGTCCTTAGGGCAACAATTTTCTTTTTTCTTGCTTCCGCGATCCGTTTTGTTGTTTTATTTTCGCTTGGTAACTTGTCCACAACGATACGTAAGTATTTTATTTATTTTTTCTCTTAAAAAACAATCTAGGGGCCTCTGAAGTATAAAGTTAAGTAGCATTTAAATTCCACTAAAAATAATAAAATAAATTACCTTTTTTACTTTGATGCAAAGGTGATTACGTACTTAAATACAACAATTTAAACTAAATCGGCAGCATATGCAGTCGAGCTAGTTTAAAACCGACATAGTAACCCTGGAGCACAGGGAAAAAGGGACAAGTGACGAAACTCAAAAGTAAGTTTTGAGTTTGTTTTTGCTTTCTCTCACCCCTTGCTCCAAGGTTGCTGTCACATAATTTTAAAACTATACTCTATTTTTCTAAAATCGTTTTCACCTAAAAAATCGTAGTAAAAAAAATATTAAAGTCCGGTTTCTCGCGGGGCGTTACTAATTTCACCCTTTATGCGAATAATGGAGATATATTAAGGTGTATTTTACATTAGATATGTGTTATCTCATCAAGGCGTGCACGTTTCAAACGCCAAAAGCCTCGCTTCCTCCGACAACCAAGCCTTGCAAAACTCCTTCGCGCGGCACATGAACAATTCGCAAGACTCGCATTTTTTCTTGAGGTGAAAACGAGCTATATACTCGTTTTCCCCTGACTGAGAAAAAAAAAGGAAGATTTGCGCATTGTTCATACGCCGCGCGATGCAGTTCTAACAAGATTTGGCTGTCGGAGGAACAAGCGATGCTTTTTGTCGTTTGATGCGTGTACGTCTCGATAAGATAACATGTATCTAATTTAAAATGCCCCCCCCCACATATATCTTTATTCTCTACGTAAAAGGGCACATTAGTAATACTCCGCTAGGAGCCGCAGTTTTTTTTACTACGGCTCTTGAGGTGAAAACAAGTATTGTTGCGTGCAGCGTTGCCAAAGGTACACGGGCGAGGTGTAGCCCGAGCAATTGGAGAGGAGGGGAAAAAGGAAATCTTCCTTATCCGGGCCCTCTTTTGTGAACCTCACATTGCTTTGTTCTGCCTCAGAGATTAGCCTGTCACTCAAAATTAGTACAAATCGGCTTTTGCTCTCTCTCTTTCTCTCTCTCTCGCCCATGGCTTCCACGGTACTGCGCCCAACTAGAATCAAGTTAATCAAAAAGGCTGGTTCAGGCACCTGTCCGATCTTTCCGGGTAAAGTTATTTGAGTGCGACCAATGGAGCTTTATTGAGCAACAAGCGCCGTCCGGAGAGTTGTTTGCGAACAACAAATGAAGGGCGGCCCAGCGTGCCCGCACCAGTCTGAAGATATTAGCATCGTGCTGTTGTATCGGTTTCAATTTATTTTTATGTTTCATATTAATCATTCTTGTACACGTTATTTGAAAAAGAAATTTATTACAATTACAATTAATCTTACTTAAAAAGTATTCAATTATACTCCGTGTCACTAGATATGTGGGCAGTGCAGGCGAAGGCAGCGCCTGGCAAAGAGAAAAAGGGGCGAGCATTTGAAAGGCGGGACGGGAGAGGAGGACAATGAAGGGCGAGGGAGAATGGGAGAGCACTAGGAACGTTAGAGAGAGAGAGGGGTTTCTTTCTTCTGCCTCAGCCTTTCTAGGCTTGGCCTTTCAACCCTCGCCTGGCATTGCCTTCGCCTGTAATGCACTCAACACACCGAGTACAAGATGACTTGATTACCCGAGACTAAAAGTAATTGGCCGTTACTTTTAAAAAGTAATTGTTACTTTTTTGATTACTTCAGATTTGTAAAACGGCAGTGTTTCCTCATAATCTTAGCCCTGAGACAAGGAGAAATAAAATAACGGACAAGATAATATTTATTCCTGTCTCAGGGTTTAGAGTATATAACCAGGTCACCTGCATACTTTCGCTCGTTGCAGTGTTTCCTGCCGGTGTTAAAAACTAGGTCTTTTGCACTATCTTTTATTAGATTAGAATCAGCAAATTACGAGCTACTTTACTTCTTCACCCACCCATGACCATCGGGATCCTTAGATAACACGACGCAGTGGGATCGACACTAGTTAAGGACCAACGTTATTCGATCAACTCAGTCACGGAACTAATCATAGACGCTGCTTTCACGAGTAGTACAACCCCTCCCCCCCCCCCCACCCCCAAGGCCCGCCTCCCGTCGTTTGACGCGCCACCGTTTCTCTTAGGGAATGGTAATTACGGGGTTGATCTAATAACCTTGCGAGATAATGACAAGGCCTGCATACTCTCCCTCACGACGACACATTAAGAGTTCGATCAACCAACACTTTATAGATAAGAAAGCCGTAAAGTGTTGAATTTTCCTGCGTCCCCTAAAGGCCAACGCGGCGTACACATTGGGCATGACTGCCACGTCAGCGTTCGGCTGTGACTTGTGTAGGCGATGGCGAAGATTCAGCACTACGATCGCAAGCAAGGCATCTGGCCGCCGCCACGCTCTCTGCTTGTGCGGGCAAGTGCGTCCAATTACAAGCATGCCATAGCATGGGCACACATGAGGCGCCATGCTTGCAATAGACCGATCTCACCAGCCAGTTAAACTACGCTACCGCTGCCGCAGTGCATCGAGGGCATTTAGCCTTTCTGCACGTGCGACAACATCGCTGGAGCTCTACGGGCGTAGAGCACGCGAGATGGCACGAGTCTTCTCGTGCAGTGCCGTCTGCCTTCTGTGAACTAAAATTATGGCGGCATCGCGCATGCGCCGAACAGCTTATGCGACGTGAGCAAACAAAAGCCTTGCTGTGATCGGTCTTCCACGATAGGCCGAATACTGACTATGACGTCAGCAAAGGATTTCCCATTGACGGAAATAAGAGGAATGGAAGAACATCAATTTTGACGGTGTTGGCAGTGTTAGTTTGAGAGTCTTATGATTTCAAGCTTCCACCATGCTCTTTACAAACACCTTCAAACTTGTTGTTCACAAAGTAATGACGTCACGAAAGGTAACCATAGGAGGGCGCCACCAAAACATCTCGCCGCCAATAGGGAGTATTCACTGGCGGCCATAGCTGTGTGCGCGACTGCTGGGCGCATGCTGACGGCGAGCGTCTACAGTTCTTTTGCAACGTGCATTCCACACCGTCAAGGTTGCCGCTCTCAGCAGCCTAATAATGTGAGCTTATTCTGAACATGCGCTCTAAACAGCGCACTCAAATATGGCGTCCAGTGAAAGGTTAAGACCGCAGTAAATGCTCCGTCGAGCTTTCTGCCTCTGATAGCACGCGCAGTCAAAGCCCAGCGGAAGGCAGCGAGTGCGTACTGGAGACGGATCAATAACTGAATAGACCGATCCCACTAAGCGTTCCACGCATGCGTGACGCCGCCATAACTGTTGTTCACATGGGCCAGGCGCCAGTGCTCGAGATGGCTCGTGCCGTCTCGTGCTCGGCTCGCGCAGAGCTCCAGTGCGTTTGTCACGCGTGGAGAAAGACAACAGTTCCCATGATTCATGCCGGCACCGGCGGCGTAACGAAACTAGCTGGTGAGATCGGTCTATTCTTAGCCTGTCATCGACCACTGGCGACGTACCCGACCAAAGGTGTCACTGTGGTCGCATCCTTTGACGGCCGGTCAAACGCTGAATTCAACTTTCATTGACGGTAGTAAGAGGTACGCCAGACTGTCGACTTTGACGATGTTAGTTTAGGCCAGGGACGCCATGACTCCAAGCTTTCAGCCTGCATCTTTGTAAACACATCGATATCGTCGATGGCAATCTATAATCCTGCTCGCGGCGTCGCAGGTAAAGGAACCGCAAGAGGGAGCCACCGAAACAGGTCATCGCCGATTTGAGGTGTTGGTCCGATCGCAGACGGCGCGACTGTCGATTCTCTCACTCTCACGCTTATCGCATTCGCGTGACCTTATCGGCTAGGCTGATATAGGAAGCTTTTGTAGACTGTTTCCGCCGTCTCGCAGCGCTCTCCGGAACCCGCTATACGAGATCCGGAACTTCGCAGGCAATGCTACAGCGGCGCTCATGCTCGGTAGCGGCAACTTCGTTCCAGAACGCGTAGCCGATAGGAGGAAACGGTCCACGAAAATTTCCAACAGCCAGCAGTGTTCAGACGCACCGTTAAGTTTAGTGTCGTGGAGAGGGAACAGCGCCACCAAGGCCTTGTATCTAGGTGGTGTTGGTCAGATTGTCTCACGATGAATCGCTTTCCGCGCCCCTTGCGGACGCTTACGTCGTTTACGGAAAGGGGGCTTCCGCCGCACCACTAAGGACAAAATAAAAATAGAAGTGCACGATCGCGGCGTATATCCACTGTGCGAGATTCGTTTAGTTGCTAATAGCAAACGCACAAAGACGACCAGCACAATGACGATGCGCTCTTGTCCCTTTCTGATTGGCTGAATCGGATCGTTGCTTCGGCTGTGGTCGTACATAAAGTGAAACGGAGTATACAGGCTGTTTCTTTTTAGGTTTACCAGATTTGTTTAAAAAATAAAACGTGAATGCTACATTAATGCCGTTTCTGCAGGTGAGTTATACGGACAGGGGGACATAGTATGGGGGGCTAATCGTCACGATACGTCGAATAATTGGCAAACATTTTTCTTAATTAGTGAAAATAGACGTATGGTGTCAATAAAAATTTAATGAGCGTCATCGAAAACCACTAAATCAGTAATTTCTTTAGAAAGACATTGAATGCGCGTGGGAAGCGCAGTAGCGCGCTAAAGAAACCACTCGTGCAACAGTCACGGGGCTAAAGCTATGATAAAAGACAAAAAAAAAACGCACGGGAGCGTTATTGCACCGGTAGCCTTGCTTCTGCTGCACCAGTGGTAACTTTAGCGCTCCACCTTGTTTCCCACGTGCTCCAAGTCTTTCTTATATTGACTGATTTAGTGATTTTCGATGAAGCTCAGCAAGTTTTTAATTAGAACCCTATGTTTATTTTCATTAAAACGTTAATTAACACTTTTGAGTTAATTAGCCGTCTAATCGTTACGACAAGCCCCCTGTATTATGTCCCCCTCGCCGTATAACTCATCTGCACAAATCTTATTAGTGTAGCTTTCGCGACATTTTTTAAACAAATCTGTGAAGCTTAAAAAGAAAGACCCTGTTTAGTCGATCGTATTCGGAATCCGGTTTTATGCGTAGGGTACAGCGCTCGTCTGCCTTTCGACGCCCCTCACCGAGCATCCTGTGGACGGGCCTTCGATGGTTCCTGGCCTGTCCTGGCCCGGGCTGCCTCCTGAGCCTGAGCCCGATCTTGAGGTAGAGCACCACGATGACCGTCATGGGAAGGCAGAAGAAGGCGAAGGTGGAGCACTGGAGCAGCGGCAGGCTCACGGCCGTCGTGTCCATGGGCAGAGCGCAGAAGGCCGACTCCGGCAGGGCGCGCCCTGAGCCCACGGGGAAGTCCACGAAGTTGACGCGGGTGTAGATCGCAAACGGTACCGCGCTCACCAGAGACACCACCTGCCAGAGAAAGAAAGAGAAAGATTGAGCAAATGCTTATTAAGTAACATATCCCTTCAAACGACCGAAATCTCATATTACCATGCTCCCCATGCCAATAATGACCAATAAAAGAAAACTTTTTGAATATAGCTTCATAATGATTAAAAAGCGCATCAAGACGATGGACACGGAAGAAGACACATACATAGCGCTGTGTATGTGTCTTCTTCTGTGTCCGTCGTCTTGTTGCGCTTTTCAATCAGTATGAATCACCAACTTGCCCAAATTTCCACCCTCGAATATAGCTTAACTAGCGGACTTCTCAAATCTAAATGCTCCACGACAATATGCTTTACCTTATACACGTATTAGTGTTTTTAATAAAATGAAAGACGTTTACAAATCTCTATTGCGATACTAGAGTGCAGCTCTTGAGGAGGGGGAGCGGAGGGCATGCCCCTCCTCCTCCTCAAAAACAAAGTAATGACTCCACAAAAGTTTTCTTCTGCGTTTATTTCTTACAATAAGAAAAGGAAATAATCAAATGCATGGTCCTGTTTATAAGAGTACTACAATTTCCTTATGATGTAGTCGACCGTGGCTCAAGTATAGAAGGTTACTGCTTCCGCGCAAATCACAAATCGTCTAAAAAAGAAACTACCCGGTAAAATTTTGCAGTACAAATAACTGCGCTGTTGATCCCTTGTGAAAGTTCGGACGTCTTTATGCGTTGTTAGCTTTAGTCATGAAAACAAAGGGCCAGTTAATAACTAAACGAATATTTGTTACGGCGTTTATTGATTTAAAAAAACAGTCAGATGCACGATGTCTACAAGGCCATCATCAAGATTTTCTTACGGTTCGCTAGAACTCCAGCAAGAAGGATGACTCCTGGTAGGTCCGCTGACAGTTTTAAAACAGCGCCACCAATAAAATCTGGTTATGTAAAAAAACTTTGCTGATTACCACTTTCAAAAGTTGGGGGCGCCTTTTTGTGCAGTTCCCTTCGTCGAATCGTTCGAATGAAGAAATTACGATTTGTTACGGCGTTTGGTTAAATCAATAAACAGAAACAACCAACTGCCCTATTCTCTCGATAAGGCTGCAAGGACTTTCTTATCGCCGACCATGACGGAAGCAAGAAGCGTTGTTTAGCGAGACTTGTTGGGCTAGTTGGGTCATGGTACCGAGTAAACTTGTGCGCGCAAACACAAAGGACGAACACGAAGCGGTGTACAAGGACGAGCGCATGTCCTTGTTCCTGCCCACTCCTTCATGCTCGTCCTCCGTGTTGTTTGCGCACACAGGTTTGCTCATTAAGCGAGAAGGATCACTGCTTCCATGGTAGGTACACGTACAGTTTTGAAACAAAGTAACCAATATAAACTCATTGTACAATGGACTGCGCCGCTCACCCATATAATGGCGATGATGCGCACAGCCCTGGTGAGGCTGGACGTGGTCTGCAAGAAGAGGGGTGGTAGATGGCCACGTAGCGCTCCGCAGTGAACGCCACGATGGTGAGCACGGAAGCGTACGAGGTGGCTTCGGCAACCAGCGCTCGCAGACGGCACAGGGTCTCGCCCAGGCGCCAGGGATACTGCTGCCAGTACAGCTTGAGGTCATTCGGAAGACCTGCAGAAATACAGAAAGGGAACGACAAAACGTCATCACGAGCTGCGCCATGTCCGCTCGTCTGGTTCATCGTCTGACCGTTAAATGCACGGTCCCGCTGCTAGTACATCGGACAAAATACGTTCCGAAGATAGACACCGTCTGAGGCTCTTACTTGTACGATGATCCTGCCACATTGGTTGTGAAAAACCTCTCTGCAGACATGTTCAAATCACGCATATGCATGAAGAAAACATGCGCTTGTGGCGTGTCCGCGGATAATGTCTGCAGTGAAACTCCGTGTCTTTTGTATGGCGTATGATCAGTGTGACTAATAGGGCTAATCAATCGCTAGCCCAATGAGAGCGAGCGAGACGGGCGATTCGAGCTTGTAATGGCGGAGTAAAAGGTAGCTCCGTCTCCACCGGAGTCACTAAATCAACTGCGATGCGGAGTAGCGACATCTCTGTCATCTCTATGCTTTAACGTTTAAAGGAATGGTTGCCTGTTAAAAAACCTTTCTCCAAAATCACTGGAAACGGTTTTCCGTTCTACGGAAACCTTAAAACGGTTCGCGACGGAGCAAAACAATGTCGCACTAGGTTCCTGTAACCGTATCCAAAGCTCGGGAAGTTGCATTTTTCAAATTTTAACGACCGCCAATTTCGCCCACTTTGCACTAGGCACTAAAAATGGCGGCTCCCGCAAGGAAATCGGGGCACAAATTGCCGATATTTTAAGCGCAACCTACGCAGAGCGCAAGTTCGTCTGCTTCGTGCCCAGGGTTAGAAATGATGTCAGAAAGCCAATATCTTATTGGCTGATTGAAAAAAAAATAGTGTGTAGACCTCAAGGCACTTAGCATTGAGGTCTACCTACTATTCTTCCGATCAAAGCCAATCAGAGCTCGGCGTCGTTCTGACGTCACCGACGACTTTCTCCCCGCATAGCTCCAGTCTTTATGTGG
The DNA here is from genome assembly GCA_037355805.1 of Ixodes ricinus. Classification (NCBI taxonomy): domain Eukaryota; kingdom Metazoa; phylum Arthropoda; class Arachnida; order Ixodida; family Ixodidae; genus Ixodes; species Ixodes ricinus. The sequence goes on along the minus strand of JAZHYW010049537.1, from coordinate 74,460 downwards.
AGCGCAAGATCGTCTGCTATTTGCGCAGGGGTTGCCTGCTCAAAAAGCAGACGATCTTGCGCTCCACATATAATACCCAGTACTTCAAATCTTTATGAAAGGTAGATTTATACAAAAACATGGGGTAGCAAATTCTGTGAGATGATAGAGTCACAACTTGCCCAAACGCCGCGTTTACCTTGAAGCAGGCTTCCACCCGATAGAAGCAGAGATTGTCCAAGCAAATCCCTTGTAAAAATATTTCTGCTGCTTACGCAGTGCCGCTCGCTGGAAACTGGATCAAGGAACCCAAAATCTGGTCACGGCGTTCTTTCAAGTTTTAACGGTCGTTCGCCATTTGACTAATATATAGCCTGTAAAGCTGGTTCACGCGATATCAATTTCGGCCAAACTATCTCGCAAACGAACCAACAAGCAAACAAGACCAAGAATGCTGCCCACTGCGTTCAAGGAAAGACTGAAAAGAGAAAACATGTTCTGAATACGAAAATTAAAATAAATAAGGTAAAAATAGATAGTGAATACAATAACATTTATATTTCATAAATACGGGCGCACGGACTCACCAACCCAACTTTTCAGGAAAGCTCGTATTTTGAGTCTTAGGTCACGGTGCAAAAAACATTAAACTTCAGGTTATTTCGCCTGTTATTAAAATATATTGAAATCAACAAATCTAAGTGTGTTTTTTTGTTTTGATTCTAAAACGCCCCAGACACAAACACAACAAAACATTGTCTGAATAAACTTCTAAACATGTTTTAAAATGTTTCCGATATAAATTTTTCTTTTAGTCATTAAAACGTGCTACGATCGACCTGATCACACCATTACTAACAGCACCGTCTTCGCGTCATTACTAACACAGTAAAATATTTTGTCGCATAGAATTTTGTAATTTTCTTTTGCCTGTGCTTTTATTGTTCGTGTTTTAGAGTTATGCACTCCTTGGAAAGTGGGGGGGGGGGGAGCTTAGTCCACGTGTAATTCGTTATATTTTTGACAATATTTTCAGGGCTGTGATTTATAATTTTTATCGTTTAATGTCGTGCAACTCTCATTCTGTATCTGTATGTTCTGAGGACGAGGGGTAGACAATGATGGATGAATTTTAATCTTCATTTCTGCTGTAATTCTTCCCTTAAAATTAGCAGCTTGTTAACATAAAAAATTACTCTTTTTCAGAGTTCTCCTGAGTAACGAATGTTGCCTCCGTTGAGTTTTGACAGCAAATGATGTTCCCTCCTAACCAAACTCTTCAAGGACATGCTCGGAGAGTATTAAGAATGCGCCGGGCTTAGAATAATAAAGAATGTTAATTATATGAGCCTCTAGTGCAAGCATTGCCCGCTACATTTAGCGGAGAAAGGATGTGCGCTGCATCTGTGACGTTATAACTGTCACATGTACGTAGCGTCTTCAAAAGCACCCCCCCCTCCCCCAGGAAAAGTATACAGGCTGTTACTTTGTACGCTTAACAGATTTGTTTAGAAAAAAAGCCGTGAAAGCTACCCTAATGCGGTGTGTGCAGGTGAGTTATTCGGCCAGGGGGACAGTGTATAGGGGGCTAATCGTAACGATCAGACGGATAATTACCTAAGACATGGTCATCAGGGTTTTAGTTATTAAAATAAATACATGGTTTTAATTAGGAACTTACTGAGAGTTAATATTAAAAAGACTTTTAGCACGTGGGATGCACGGTGGAGCGCTAAGGTTAGCACTTCTGCAGTAGGAGCAAGGCTACCTAGGCTACCTGTCCAATAACGCGCCCTCGCGGTGTTTCTAACTGTTCTAAATCACGCAATACTACTTATGAAACTTAGTCGATAGGGTGTTCGCGGCATACCACTCGGTTGAATTCAGCCCTATCAAACAAATAGGAAACAGCCTGTTGTTCTCGACAGTGCTTTCTCCTCTTTCCAAAATGTTATTTGTGGTGCACCGCAGGAAGTATACTAAGTCCCTTTTTATTCAATATCTACATCAATAATCTAGGTAGTATCGACAACCAAGTGCAGATGGTTAGGTTATACGGATGATGCGAGTATGTTTCTCTCTGCGACCGATGATGATACACTTATGTAAAGTCAATTATACTCTAACAAAATTTGCGGTGTTGTCTGATAATAATGGTCTTAAGGCAAATACAATGGAGTCCAAAGCAATTTTGTCCAGGTCAAAAAATAAACCAATTTTCATAAATCATATTTTTTCACTTGGTACATCATCAGTCGAACTAGTCCAAGAGCATAAAACGTTAGGTGTATAATTTTTTTTTGTTTTGTTCAGAGCATTTTTGGAGGGATTGCCATGTGAAATTTTTGGTAACTAAACTTTCTCAGGTAACTGGTAGTGTCTCTAGGTGCCGCAAAGTTTTACCCCCAACATTAAACTTAAAATACATTATGCATTATTTAAATTCTACTTAAATTAATGTAATTTTGTTTGGGCTACTACAACAAAAACAAATATTACGACATATTGCCAATATTTCTTATTTAGACTATGCAGGTCCTTTATTTAAAAAAATATGAAACAATTCCTGTTTAACGCATATATGATTATCGTTTACTTTGTTCTACTCGTTTCTCATCTATATCTTTCATAGGCTTATTGCTACACTGTTTCTGAATTTGCAAAGCATGACAGTGATGCCAGTATACGCCGCAGGGAGGCATGGGTCTTCCCTCATTCCCGTACAGACTACAATTTACAATTTTTACATTACAATGTGCCACTCGTTTCAAATAAATGCTTCACAAACAAGATAAACATATACACGATCAGCAAACATGACTTGAGGTCTTATATCCTCGTTGCTTCCTAACTCAGTGTGCCGTATCGTCATTTTTTTGTGCTATTACATTATGTGTTCATACGAGCATCATGTATTGTACCAAAGCTGCTGCCAATGTAACAAGGGTCCCAGACCCAGTCAAGCTCTTCTACACCGTTTTGTCTGGACTGCTTTCAGTCTTTCTGGAAAATAAAGCTCTGATTAGATTTGACTTTGATTTGATAATAATCCACGTTTTCTTACCCAAGCCTTGTGCCTGTTGCCCGAGGGGTAACGTTACCATACTACTGCGGTTTCCATGCGCTCAAAGTCCTTCTCAAAATACTGATATAGTGTTTTTCAATGACGCTGAGCAAGTTTCTAATTGAGACCATATACTATCTATTTTCTAGGATTAAATCGTTTATTAACAAATTTCAATATTTATTCGACTTATCGTGACGGTTATCTCCCTATATTATGTACCCCTAGCAGTAGAACTCACCTGCACAAACTGCATTAATGTAGCTTTCAGGGCTTAAAAAAATATGTTACACTTAAAAAGAGGCATCCTGTATAACTGGAATCTGACGATTAAACTCTTTCTCTCAGCAAAACACGTCAGGTTGCAACTGCAGCACTGTGCAAATAAAATATTTGTACAGTGAACTGTACAAATGTTTTATGGACCGCTGCCGGCGTTGCATTGTTCGTAGATATTAATATGTGAAAATATACCTACACGTTCTTCTCCGACAACAGTTTCAGCGTATAGAGTGGCAAAGAGGCCGGTCGTTCTCAGCGCATTAACTAGCGTCACCCCGCGCGTGACCGACCCTCAGGCTCGCACGCAGACATCGGTTCAGACGGCCGGTGGCATCTAGATTGCAGCGTAGTACCCGTAAATAGCGAATGCCATTTCAGCCAACGCTATAATTGAGTACCGGTTTGCGTAACAAACAACCACCGGTCTCCGTTGATGCTGAGCGCGTGCTGACGGCGATAATCCGCAGCACTTACGCAACCTATACGTTCCGTGTCTTTTGGATGGCTGACATCTACAGACGATGTAGACTAAATTCGTAATCATTTTTTTTGCTCGTCTGTTTATGTTGTATTCCCCTTCGCCGTAAAACCGCTGTCACATTGTTCATAAATTACACACAGAAAGCAACAACCTGTCGACACCGTCTGATGCGTACGTTTCTTTCTTGAATGAAGGCCCCGTCACATTGTTCGCACAAAACTTGTCTGCAAACAAGTTCGAAGCCCATGTATGAAGCGAACATGAATATGAACATGAACATGTATGAAGAAAATATGAAGAGAGCATGCTTGGAATATGCATGGGGCCTGTCCTCAGATATATCTTTCGTCGTCTCTCCAGTGAACACTGTCCGTTTTACGACGCACGAGCGGTAGAATTGCGTTTTAAGGCCAAATGGCGAAGTGTATAGGTATACTGTGGACTCCTATCAGTCAATGCATTCGAAGGACGCTGAGCTCGGCGCCGGGCCCGGGCTCAGTCGCTAATTTAGCATCCTCCGAGTGTGATGACGCCCCGTGGAGGATTAGAGGAGGATATCCAGATGCTTCGATCGTTCGAGCTGGTATTCGCTTTATACACGATGATATTTCTTGGCGCGTGCTACGTAATAGTCCGCCGTATATATATATTTGTACGAAATGCCAAATAAGCGGCGATGAAATGGACTGCCTCTTCGGCCGCTTCGCGCTGAGTTCTGCCAACACAACCTAGAATATAATCGAGACCTGCGCACAATAACCTTCTCCTCCTCCACGGAACGTCGTCACAGTCGGCTGACGTCAACTCGCCAGTTGGGCCCGAACCCTATGCCGAGAGAGCGTCCTTCGACGCGTTTACTGGACACGAGGTTCAGCCGAATCAATGCCACCTAAAGAGGCATCATCTTCTGCGCCTCTGGCCGCCAAACGTCACCACTGGTCGTGGAGGTAGAAAGCTTCTGGAGGTGACATGACGGCACCAGAGGAGAAGCCAGAAATTTGGAGCTAGGACACGTCCCCAACGATGACCAATACCACAGCTGTTTTGAGGTCACCTCTGGTGGCCTCGTGTCTCCTCCAGGAGATCCCTACTTCCATGGTGACCATAGACCGACATCGTCATTTACAGAGCCATCAGGACACCAGCCTGATCGTAGAACACTGGAGGAATCACGCAGCTCCGCCAGGCCTTGCGGGACAGCGCGTCGTGTAGCGTCTTACGACGATCGCGACGTTAGCAGGCGGCGTTGCCGACAAGACGGACGCGTCTACCGCTTGGCGGTGGCTCTCGTCGACCTTCAGCGTGTCTGCCGCTTGGGGCGGGTCGATAACGATGACGTCATGCGTATGTCTTGTCTACTATGTGGTAATGGTTTTGTTTACTGTCGAGCGAATGTGTCTTCGCAAAGGCCCACGCAGACGATGGCGTCGCGCTGTAGCTTTGTATTTCACGTGAAAACACCGGGAAAGGGGGGGGGGGGTAAGTATATAAAGGACGGGAGGAGAACACGGCAAGTCCTGGGCGCTGACATATCGGCGGTCCCGAGACAAAGAACGAGAAAGAGAGCGACATAAGCGCGAAGAAGAAAGCAGACGAAAGGTTTTAGGCGTGTTTGTTTGGCCGCGACGAAGTGAAGTTGCTCGAGCGCTTGTCAACTCTATTTAGGTTTATAAATGCGCGATTCGGGTGTTTTCCTGCGAAGTAAGCTTAGAAAACAACAACAACAACAAGGTACACACTTTACAGGTGATTTTTTGCTGCTTCTTTGTGCATAATAAGGCGACGCCAGCGATTTGACCCCGTCGGAACTACCAACTGGGACCGCCGATGCATCCGGGTGTATTGTTTGTTTGATTGTTTATTTGTTTGTATCAGTTTATTTGAGACAAAATTACAGAAAGTCGGATGCCCCGCCGTTCCGAAGCAGTCCGAATGGACGAAACCTTCCTTCGAGACCAGAGGTATCCAAACCCTGGCCCGCGGGCCAAATCCGGCTCGCGGACATCTTCCGACCGTCAAGCGGCTGGCCGCGATTCTTCTAACAAAGCCCGGCCCGCGGCCTGCTTCCAGCAGACCTGCCCGGCGCAAAAATAAGCGCTGTCAAAGAAACGGCGCCGTTTCTTTGAGAGAAAACTACCAATCGTAAGGGGTGTTCGCTCCTCATAAACATAAGTTAATCAATCAATCAAGATTATTCATTGAAGATCTGCATCAGCACATGTCATCACCTTATAAAGACTTCCGTTGTTCTAAGCGCGGAATATTACATATTAATAATTCTTATTAATATTGTTATTATTAGTCCCCTGTTTGATGTCTGTATAACTACGTATTTTAAACTTCCTTTACGATCCCATGTATACATTGCGCTTAGTGTCTTGTGTCGTATCTATTGTATATCATCAGCATCAGTTCTATCATTCTCATTAGCATTCTGCCCTTTTCGAAACATGCCAAAGTTTGTATGCACTTTGATTTATGTCTGGTGAGCCTTCTTGGTCCCAACTGTTGCGCAATGTCATAACGACCTAAATATTGGATCTATATATAAAGTAGATATATCCATCCAACTTATATTCTTACTTGTTAATGTTTACTCTAAGTTTTGTATCTAAATGCTTATCTCTATTACTATTTATTAAGTTTTCTCTCTAAAAATATTTACTTATTTTGTTTTCTGGCCCTGGAGACAACGACAGATTCCCGATCCGGCCCCTTAGCCAAAAAGTTTCGAGGTTCCTGCTCCAGGTCAACTCTATGGAAAACACCACACCAAGCGTGCCACTTAACAAACCCTCGGGGCTCGAAACATTCGGTCTTTTGTAGTTCGCTCACACTCAGCGTAAATGTAACTAATGAAACACTCCCCCCCCCCCCCCCCAAAAAAAAATACTCTCGCTGGGATTTGACCCCGCTCTGTTTCCATTTTCGCCTCTATTGACACACACCGTCCTCGCAAGAACCCTTCCCACTCTTTTCAAAGACACTGGCGCACATGGGAAGCGCGTCGTTCATTACCCGGCTACATTAATTAAATACCGTTTACATCTCCGAGCGTGTCGGGTCATGTGTACTCGATGCAACACAAGCGTGTCTGTGCTGGCGAGCTAGCCCGAGGCCACGTACGCGTTCGTGTGTTCCAGAACGACCCTTTCTTTTCTTTGTTTTTCTTTCAAATCGTACAAAACGGCTTTCAGGATTTAACATAAAGGAAGCAATAAGGAAGCCGGGTAGAAGACGGGATGACAGGCTGTTGAACTTTCCCGTCCACTTGTCGTCTTTGTGTTTCTTTTGTGTCCAGTCACCAGCGCGTGTCTTGTGTACACCCTTCTACTTCGTTTTTTTATGCGCTGTGTCGATTTTACTATTCACTTTTCATTTCCCCAGAGGCGCATAAAGAAAAAGAAAAGAAAAAACGTGCAGACATAAATGTAGAAGAAGCGGTAGACTGGGAGGTTATTGACTCTGAGAAACACCCATTACAAAGAGTTATAACCGAGGAAAAAAGAAGAGAAAAACAACATCAAGTCCACGTACTTTTTGTTGGATTACGAAAAACATGTACTAGCCATGGTGCAACTTAAGCTCGCAGACAACAATGTCTTGTTTACGTATTCACAAGTGGACAAGCTTTGTGGACTTCGCTTTTTCTTTTTCAAATGCACGTACGCAGGCTCACAAAGAGGTGAAATTGGACCCGTATACCCTTCCCCATTGTATGCGGTACAAATAAACAACGACAACACATATAAAAAGTGTCTGTTTGGGGACTTTTCCTTTTCTTTCAAAGACGCGGACATTAAAAAAGAAATGGATTTAAACTCGCAGATCTTTCCGAGTTTTGTTTTGGCTACACATAAACGACAACAAAATTCAAAACGAATAGGGAGCTGGGAAGGAGCAAAAAACGATTGCTATTGAGTGCCGTTTACCTTTTTGTTTTTTAGCTTCCCCCGTTATTGTTGTTGTATTGTTTGCAGTTACCGGGACTAAGTGGTCTGGAGCGCTCCCGTGTATAACCGCCAGAGAAAAAAAAAATTTAATACGGCGCTTGCATAGTGGAAAATTTTATTAAACAAAATCATCGACCTTTTTTCACTTTTTTTAAGCGTTTTTATTTGAGAGACAGAATTTTGGCGGAACTCTCGCAATATTTCGCGAGAAATTAGTTTCAGACATTTTTGTTTTTCTTTATTTATTAGATTTGCCCCGAAACTGTAATTCACGGTTCACGCTTTTTGTCTCGTGCTTTTCGTTTTCAAGTGTGTCGCGGGCTGGTCAAGAGTTATTACTGCTAAGATGAGAGCAACACACAGCTGCAGCTGAGAGCTTCTTTTTCTTTCTTGTATTTACAATTTAATTAAGGCAGGCGAAAACATGGTTTCTTGTCTTTTGTTTCTATAAAGATTACGGTCGCAGTATGGCAACACGGGTCACTTTGTTTACTACGCGAGATGTGGGGCAGACGAAAATGGGCGATATATTCCCCGACGAAAGGAAGCAACATGATACTGTACGTTGTAAGCTTCGGCCGCAGTTATTTATTTATTTATTTATTGTCGTACGATTCTTCTCTTTTAGATATTGCACGTGGGGAGAAAAAATACCAGAGAACGTGAAAAAGCTGGCAGCAGCGTTTGACGTGATTGGCTTTCTGCGTACGGAGGTATTTTTAAAAATACATTTCTCGTGACAGCTGCGTTTTGTGTACATTAAAAGGCGTATGGTTAGCAGCCGTTGTAGTGTAGCATTGTGCTCAAAATAATTTAAATCGCGATTTAAAATAGCGATGTAAATCGAACCGGTTTAACACCTATGTGATAATTAAAGGCTCTCACGTGACTCAAGGTGTTACGTAACCTCACAGTAGGGAGTTTTCGTAGATGGTTTGTCTCGCCGTCTCGCAACGTCCGTCCCGCTTAACGCCCGCGTACGATCGCTTTCTTAGGAGTCGTAATCGCGCTGCAACGCTCTCGCAACCCGCTACAGATCGGGTTTCGCGCCAGGCGCACGTAGTGCGGCTTCTTCGTTGACCTTGCGGAGGACGCGTTACGAAACCCTGCGGAGGCTTAGCGGAGGGCGACGCAGTCTACGAAAACTCCCTAGTGTCACGTCGCTTCCCCGCAAACTTTAGCGGGGAAATATCTCGTCCGAATTCCGATAGAAAGAGTTTCTCGTTCAAAAAATCTTCAACAAGCGCAATCGCATCTTCACGGCAGTTCACGGAATATCTAAACTAGGCAGTTTGTTTTAGTTGGTAAATATCCGTGCAATTGTTTAGGGACCGAGACCCACATCCGCGACTTCACACGAGAATGCCATTGGTTGTCGCTGTGATCACGTGATCGCTCACGCCAGCCAAGAAAAGCTACCCGGGAGTTGAAACCCTCCTGCGGAGGTGACGTTCTTGCAATGGTCGCCAAAGTTCGCCGAGGAAATCAAGTTAACGAATTCCGCTAAATTCAGCGGGCGAGACATCACCCTCCAACTTTAGCGGATTTTTCTCTGGGTCGTAACACTATTTTGTCTCGCTTTCGCGTCTCACGTTTTCGCCGATTGACCCTCACCAAAAGCGGATTCTATATTTAAATTGAAAAAGAAAACTATTTTTATTTAATTTTGGGGGTACAGTTAAAGCAAGTGTCCCAACTTTAAATAAAACGAAGGAAAAAAAAACGAGGTTGTTTTGTGTTAATTAAGAGTACAGTCACAGCACAACTGCGACACGTCATGGCGAAGTCATTGGACATTGGCGTCGCTTTCACGACCCGTGGGGTGCGGGAACAAAACAGACATCTGACCATTTTGTTCCAAACGCCTTTGAGTTGTTATTCTGTTCCGAAACGCGTGGACGCGCGCGTCCAGGCACTATACTTGGTTTCAGCTTGGGTCCAGACGCAGCCGATGCTACAAGCACGAGCGTGTGGTCCTGAACAGTGCCTGTACTGCACGAGCGCGCGTGCTTGGCAGGGACGCTGTAAGCCCGGAGCTCGCGCTTGTAGCATCGGCTGCGTCTGGACCCAAGCTGAAACGAACTATAGCTCTTGGCATTGACAGTGCTTCAACAGCATTTTGTTATAGGCTCTTTTCTTTTTTTTTCAGAGAGCGCGTGCTGTGGGCATCGGGTATATACTACAAAAAACCCAAAGTATAAAACGAATTATAAAATAAAATGTAAAAAATAAAAAAGAAACTGTGGCGTAGCAGATTCAGGTTCGATTCTCGACGAACGGCGGGCGATGTGTTTCCAGGGTTTTGCAACATCGACGACGGAGGCCCTACATCGGCAACTTTACAACGACGGACATTATTTCCAGTGGTGCACAGCCCATAACTGCTATCGCTGTAAAATTCATATGAGGATATACCGGCCATCAACGTAGAAGGGAATTATTAATTTCCAAGAGCCATATATAGACCGCAAACTTTCACGGATCCAATTATCTCGGTGTAAAGGTGAGGTATAATAACCGCGAGCTTCTATATGATGGATCGATGATAGGAAAGTTGACGCTGATCATCAATTCTCTTCCGAGGAAAAAAAAGAATAAACGTCAGTGGATTCTGCATTCCAATTGTGTTGCCCGTTCGTTTAGGCGGTGGGAATTCGGTCAGCCCCAACAAACGCGTCAGGTCTCACTGGAATCGATGAGACATGTAGCCGGCGCAGTACCGCCGTTAGCCCGGGGCCTTTACCTTGCGTCACGCAGTAGTGATACGCGACCGTACACGCCAGTGTATACGATGTTCATCCATATCGAAACGGCCAGGATCCCTGGGTTCTTCAGCGCGCTATCTCTCGCTCCGCGTGATCCGAAATGCGGCGCGCATAACACGGTCGCTCACCGATCCGATCTTTCGTAAACGCATTTGTGCGTAGCGCTCATATTCATACACGTCACAATTGTTCCAATGACACTGAGAAGGTCTGGACCCTCGGTTTTCGAAATATCGCTCCACGTCATTGGAAAAGAAAAAAGAAGAGGGTTTTGTGGCACAACAAAGAGGCCCTTTCGGTTTCTATATATTCTCGCAGGTGAAGCGAAGAATGCCGGCGAGATTTAGTCCGAAAGTTGATTGCTCTCCGCGGGGAGGGATGATGGAAAAGCAGCGGAAAAAGACAAGGCTAGGGTGCCTAGATTTCAGAGTGTTAGCTACTGCTCGTTGATCGAGGTCACGTGGTTCATGGACCGCGCTTACAATAGAAGAAGCGAGGAGGTGCCCAAAAGCGCTGATCGTTGGTAAGCGTCTACGAGCTATGCTCGGTCTCTGCCTCGCCACAGGGCGACTCACGCGTGTGCATCTTCGCCCAATGGGTGCAAAAGCCGTTCGCCACTAGATTTCAAAGGCTCTTTATGGTTTCAGTTGCTGAGTCTCTTACATCTAGGCTCTCTCTAGGTCAAGCGAGAGAGGTCTTCGTCTGAATAGGAATCAGGAGGCGTAAGTCGACAGGGCGAAAATTGGAAATGAGAGTTCTCAAGCTCTGAATCCAAAGGTCCATGGTGCTTTCTCTTTTTTTATTTTTGAAAAAGGTCGAGGTTTTTTTTTTTTTGTCGTTATGACCTTACGTATGAGAATAAAAGCACATAATGTATGAAGGGTAGTGAAAAAAATCGTCCGGCTTAGACATTTCATCGAATGAGATTAAGGTTTGGATTGCATTTGCTAGTGTTTATAACGGGCAGCAACGCGATGTGACACGGGGTGTAGGAATTAGAAACGTATAAAGGACTTCTTTTTCATGCGTGGAACTCTCTTTGAAGGTGAGGGAGGGGGGGGGCATGCAATCTGGCCGTGAAATGCCTCCGCGCATATGGGATTCTTCAACTATTACGCAATTGCCATCCTGCTACACAGCCTCCTTCTTACGTAGCGGAGGGAAAATGCAAAGTGTGAATGTTCGCTTTTTTTTTTTTTTACTAGGAGAATACAACTTATTCTGTTCATTTTCATTAGACAGCCCGTCTACAGCACCAAATATCCTTGAGCGGTTTGGAAACGCCCCGTCTGAGTGAAGGCATACGCATTACGGTTGTCCACGTTTTCTCGCCTTCACGCTGCGCCGAGGGAGAGGGCTGCCGCCGACGGGCCAACATACCGGATCCGCCAAGAGAGCAGAGACGGGTGTCACCGTTGTCTCGACGGGTTTCCACGTACATAGATGGCGGCAGACACCACTCTCAATTCGAAAGGGAGGATCCCGAAGGTGCGCGCATCCAGTCGTTCCAACTACGCAAGAGCAGTCGGCGCCAGGGTCATTATTTCGCGGAGTAATGGCGAATTCACACGGTTGAATAGCGTTTGCGAAGCGGTGTCAGATGCGGTTTGCCGGATTCAAACACACCCCGACGCGGTAGGCGTTTTCTCACCGATCACGCGGGACCTCTCGGGACTTGCTTTTAACAACCTTGTTTTATACAATCTAAAATTCACTTTAGTCCAAACTGAAAAGCCAAAAAGTAGCTATTTTTATAGTGAAGGATTTTCTTAGCACTGTTTGCATGCATCCCAAACTAAAAAAAATCAGGAAGAAAAAAAAGTTACAAATACCTTGGATATTATACGCCGGAGATTCCCCAGAGCTCACCCACAAGGAAAGGCGAGGGCGCGCCCTGCTGAATAGAAGTGGATGACTCCGATGACCCTTTCTTTAAGTGGACCGCTCCCCTATGAATACTTGACCTGGTTTCCGCGATAAAGGGAGCTATCTTTTTCCCTTCTCGTTGTTTGCTTTTCATTTTCCTAATAGTAAGAGGCATCGATGGTGCGGGAAATGTGTTCGGTGCAAGCCGTTTCGTGGCTTGGTTGGTAACGGACTCGCCTCTCGTCGCACGTCGAATGGCTCTGTAGTTTATTTACCGGGCCCAACAACACAGTTTTCTTTTTCCTCGTGAACACCCGGTACTTACAATGCCGCATTTCTCCGTTTTGGGTGGCGCATGCAAATATTCGAATGCCTCGATTACGTTCAGTTCGCACTCTAACCGCGAGGTAAAAATACGGCTCTGGTGGTGGTGGTGCCACCGCTGCTGCAGTGGCACCCCCCTTTATACTTCCATTGTCCGAGCTGGAGTCTCTCGATTAAACCACGCTTGGATGATCGGCACCCGGATTCTCACGTGGACGCCGCCATTTTGGGGGTTAGCGCAGAGCATGAAGGCGCAATTGGCGATCGTCATGCGATTCGAACATGCGACTTTCTTGGCTGCGGTGTCCAGGAGTTGAAAGGATATCGTTTCGCTTTTTCGCGCGAACTCTTTTAGCAATTCCGAAGGACGGGATACCGTTTCCTGTGGAATTTCGGATAAAACTTCAGCTAACTGGCGACGGTGATGCTAAGCACCAAGATAGCTGGTGTGTCGTTACTCGGAAGCTATATCATAGAAAGTAACCGCACACCTTGAGAGAGGCAGGAAGTGACGTATTATGCCACGCCTCTTTCTTCATGATTGTTCTTCCGGTGTTCTTATCGACTGCCTGAGTGTTGTACCGATGGTTAGGACCTCGTCAGGTGGTTTTCATCGCCATTTGCTCCAACCGCCTTAACAGCCGCGTTAAAATAAAATAGTCCATCAATTAATCTATCGATCGACCAATCAATGAACCAATAATTTCGCAATTCGATTGGCTACGAAGTAATAATGAGGTGCTGCGTACCCTTCACGCCATGGTTCTTTAAAAAAATAGGAATAAACAGTTGGCGCCGCTGGAGATGACAGAGCATTAAACGCTCCTTTGTCGGACTGCTGTCATGCGTGAAAGATGCGTTCCGCCCAATTGCGGAATAAAGGCGCCTTTAACGTCTTTTGAAAAGTGCGGTCGTTGCCTTCGTTCACTGCACTGGTGTACATATTGGCCTTTTCCACACAATTGCGAAGTGCCAGATCGTGCCTCCTCTTATTCTCGGGCACGTCACGAACCTCCCTGACATTATATCATCGCTCAGTCTGTGGGAGTTGTGTGTAGGCGCCAGACTGTGCGACTGACGTACAGCTCCAGCGCGAAAATAAAACGGTCAATATGTTGCTTCACATAGTGTTTTAGAGCGCAGCTCTTAGGCGCCCGTTCCCGGCTTGAGCGGCGTCGCCGTCGGCGTCGGCGTCGGCGTAACCGCGCGGTGCATGATGGGTAATTTTCCCCGCTAAATCTAGCGGAAAATTTTCCCCGCTAAATCTAGCGGAAAATTTTCCCCGCTAAATCTAGCGGAAAATTTTCTCCGCTAAGTCTAGCGGAAAATTTTTCCCGCTATATCTAGCGGAAAATTTTCCCCGCTAAATCTAGCGGAACATTTTTCCCGCTATATCTAGCGGGAAATTTTCCCCGCTAAATCTAGCGGAAAATTTCCGCAAATTTAGCGGGGAAACTCCCCCCCTCCTCCTCGAGGTCACGTGACCCCCAGGCCACGTGACCCCCCCCCCCCTCCCCGTGCCTTCCCCTGCTCCTCAAGAGCTGCGCTCTAATTCGGCGTTACAGGGAGTTGTAAACGGCTTTCATTTTTTAGTTATTTACTGGTAATACTGAAAACGGACGGTGTATTCATATTTACATTTTATCGCGTCATTTTTGAAATTCTCAGTCGAAAATTTATTCGAATGTTTTATGTTTATTTTGTGCATATAACGTTTCAAAATCTGGGTGTCATTTTTTATTTTTGTTTATTTTTTTTATTCGCGTTACATCGCACCGTCTAAAAGGTGTTATTGCGAGGAAGGGATACACACAATTGTATAAAGTTACAAATATGGAGTCATTTGATATGAGCATGCGCAACTGGTAACAAGCGACTCGTAATGGTATTGGTAAGTTCCAGGCAGTATAGGGGAGCTACCGGCAACCCAAGATGGTGGTCACAACAGCGAGTGTTCGACAACCAGGTCACATCGTTTGTGAGACCGACGTGTCCTTGGACACAATGTACGGCGTGACTAACTCGAGTTTGTCCGATTCCAACGAACATCTTGAGTTTTCTCACTGAACGTGTAAGCACTATAAACATCGACAGCTTAAGAAACGTATAGTACCTGGCTTAATTGTTATGTTAACGCTGAAATTTCGTTGTGGTATCCCATTAAGGGCATACCTGAAATCATGGGACAAAAATCTATAAAAGACCATTCCTAACACATATTTTTGTTTTTCCGTCTTCTTTTTTAATATAAACTTAAGCGTTTTGATTTTCAGAGTTGATCTTAATTACGAGAACCCCCAATAATATGGTAAAATAAGAGACGAGCTCAATTTACAGCAGCTCGCTTGCGTACTTATATTTCTTGTTCATACTTCACCAATCTGTCAAATGAAATTGAACAAAGAGTCCCTCGTCTCCTTCCGCTCCCAGCCGCAAGGAAAGCTTCCCAATCTTGAGGAAAGTGCGCGCTCTGTTCCGCAGGGTAGTCTTAGAAGGGTTTGGAGCAGATGGTTCCCAGCTCCGAACAGTAGCAAGCTGATGAACGAAGAGCCCCGACAGAAAGGTCTTCAACACGTCTGTAGCGAGACGTGATGCATCTGGTGTTGGAAGGAGTTTGCCGTTTTTTATATTTTTTCGGAATAACAGCTTTAATACTGTTCTTATTTCTGTATAGAAGATAGTACTAAAGCAATCTTTCGAATCAAGTTTTAATGCGAATAGCATTCTTTGGATACTTCACGCACTTTTCGTCTATCTATGTATCTATCTATCTGGCTATCTAACCTCTTACGCCGCGGGTCGATAAATAAATAAAAAGGACCGGCGCCGGCTGGGATTCGAACCGCTGACCCTTTGATCAGCAGGCAGACGCGCTAACCACAGAGCTATGAAGGCAGTCATTCAACGCACTCTAAACGGTTGTTTATATCTTTACCATAGGACGCGCTTTACAGCGCTGTCACAGCTGCCGGTGCGCGCGCGTTCCATGCACGAGGGCTCATTCCGCTCTCGTGAGGCTGAGCACGGCCGCTAGCTCACCCTCTCCCGCGCTCAGGAGAGGGTGATGTAGCGGCCGTGCTCAGCCTCACGAGAGCGGAATGAGCCCTCGTGCATGGAACGCGCGCACCGGCTAGCTGTGACAGCGCTGTAAAGCGCGTCCTATGGTAAAGATATAAACAACCGTTTAGAGTACCGTTGGTTGAGACTAGCTGAGACGCCAGAAAGTCTGGTCGGTACCATTTTGAGTGTTTGTGCGTATGGCGCGTGCTTTGCTCGCCTTCCTATGACACAAACGCACGTGCTGGGCTGCGGAGATCGTGCGCAGGGCTGTGAAAGTGTCAAGAAATTTAGAATCGCCTCAAGAGTGGGCTGGCGTATCTAGAGTGTGCCGGCCACCTGACGAACGCGCATAACTCCGCACCGTTTGATGCTATTCGCATTAACGTAGATAATCATTCCCAAAGGATGGGTTCTGCTGATTTTTGCTAAGGAATATATATATATATATATATATATATATATATATATATATATATATATATATATATATATATATATATATATATATATATATATATATATATATATTGATGTTTCTTTGGATTTTATTTTGCATTTTCCAAATTGTGGTGTGTGCGCATCTATCGTTGTAGATAATGTACATACTTATATAACTGTATACAGCATAAAGGTGATGGAGTACGATGTGCGGTGATGTTAATGACTCTTCGTATTCTGTTTAATGAAGAAATTTCCTGTTTATATTATAAAGTGTTGTTGTCAGTATGGCGTATATACAGATGACGGAGTACCGAACGCGAAAAGTAATGTTTTTCCCCCGATAAAACGTTTATGTTTGTTTAAGTTCTACTTGATATACAGGGCAGTTTGACCTTAGGTATGTTTAATATGTTTAACTAAACTATATAAATGTATTCTCAATAAAATTTAAAAAAAGTTACCGATGCTTCGCCTAGCTCCATGTTTATTATCGGCTGATGTGTATAGAAGGCTAAGGCTGGGTCATGGTGCAGGACCCAGAATTCAAATTTTCTACAAAAATGGGAATAAAAAACAAAAATGTTATGCTTGCTTGGAACAGAGCATTCGGGTCAACACATCCATTCACAGTACGACGTTGACAGCGCACTATGTTAGGAACAATATTCACAGAGTACTTATTGATCGCGCGAGAAAGTGAAACGCACAAAGGGTCCATATATAGTTCGCACTTCACGGCTCTTGTTAGCTTTTCAATATAAGGGTGTCTATAGCGCGGGCAACAGCGCCGCGACTCAAAACTGGGTTGAAAATTTCCATACACGTATATACTTTAAAACTGGGTGTGACACGAGGGACCAGCTTATTGGAGCGCTGATCCACTGCCTATTTTTTTCGTTTTCATTTTCTCTATCACATACAGGGAAGTGACGAAATATTCTGAGGGCGCGATAATATATGGACGACCCAGTTTCGGCGCAAAATAGAGTTCACACTTTATTTTACTTTTCCCAGAATAACAATAAGATGTATGTGCCTCGAACATCGTGGCGGGGCTTTTGACATTTCGGAGATAAAGGAAATATTTTAAAAAAGGTATAAACAACTAATAATTCCCCCTGTAGTGTTTACGTGTCTCTGCAGGCCTGCTTGTGTTGACCTCCTGGCGTCATTCAAACCACGCGCGACACGAAGTTTCCAGTATTTTTTCCTTGTATATGTGTTTTTTTTCCTTTAAAAATTGCATAGCTTCAGAAGCAAGGCGCACGCAAACAATATATCGCGACTGCAGCGACCATTCGGGGTGGCCACTATTGGACAATATTGCGTTCTTAGACAACTCGTGCCGTGCCTAACGTGCCAGCTCAAAGCACAATCTTCAGGGGTTTCACAACTACTCAGGGAATAGAATGCCATCTCCAACTTACGGCACTCCATCTACGCCGACGACACCACGGTCTGGAAAACCAAAGGCTCACGCACAGATATATAGGAGAAACACCGCAACATGCAGTCGATATAACCCAACGCTATGCACATGACAAAGAACTCTCCTACTCAACGGAGCATTCTGAACTCATAGTCATCAAGAAACGCGACGCCAAACAACAAAATCCCCCGATAAAAGTACTCCTATACAACAAGAAACTTCCTAGAAAAAACGCCGTCAAGATCCTGGGACTAACTATACAGAGCAATGGGCGAGCAACCTGACCGTATGCAAACTTATCGACCAGACGAACCAAATAATTTGACTCATCAAACGAATCTCCAACAGGCACAGAGGACTAGGAGAAACGGACCTCCTGCGACTCAATGAGGCTCTTGTCATCTCCCGCTTCATGCACCAAATTCCATACCTAAACCTCACCAATCCAGAATTAAACAAAGTACAAGTGCAGCTAAGGAAAGTCCACGAACTGGTATTAGGCGTCCCCATATACGCCAGCCAACAAGTCTAGACGACACAGGCACAACAAATACACTAGTAGAACGCCTGAAGACCCACAATAATGGACAATTAAGAAGCCTACGAAACCCAACCAGGGACGCGGCATCCTACGGCCTCTGGGCTATCAAAAGGGCGATGAAACTCACGAAGCGTACAAGGTCACTTTTTAACGCAGGGGAAGAATCAAGGTATCACTAATACAAACTAACATGGACCATGACAGGCACCGCAAAAGGCGCCCGTGTCAAAACAACCCACACGATCATCGACAAGACAGCCGAGGACCAACGAGTATTCTACGTCGATGCCAGTCTCGCTCCAGACTCCCTTTCGGCGCAAGTGGCAGCTGTAGACAAAGAGCTGTCCACGGTCTTCTTCGCCCCGATACCTGACTCCCATTCCCCTACCTAGGCAGAAATAACTGCAATCGCTCTGGCTATTTCCATAGATGTCCAGATTCCATGCCATTCAACACAACCAACCATCATCCTAACGGACTCGCAAGCAGCCTGTAGAGCACTCCGTCTTAACAGACTCCCTGATATTGCAGCCTCTGTCGTAACCGAATCTCTTCTAACGAAAACGAACACATCGATCCTCATCTCCTTTGGGCCTCTGGATACGAGAGTCTGCCAGGCAATGAGCGCGCAAATGCGCTTGCCCAAGCTCACAACTTCCGGGCACCTAAAACCAGTGCGCAACATCGGAAACAACACCGAAACACATTCCCTCCACTACCACAAACGCACCCTAGATACCATAAGAACCTCAACAGACACCGGAGCTCATTCATATAAGACAAATCAGAACCAAAACTCTCCCGACCCCATACCTCACACACAAATTCCGCAATGCTCCGGGCAGAGCCCGATGCAGACACTGCGGGGATTATCCCAACATACATCACATACTCCAGTCCTGCCCACATGCACGCACACTCGCCACCTTCCCCACACCCACCCCCATATCATGGAGCGACTGGCTGGCTAGCCCTAGAGCCGAGGACCGACTACTCACCATGGCCGACCACGCGGAGGCTACTTTAGCTAGCGGACTTTTCAAGCGACCTGGACGCAAGGTTGCCGTTTTAGTGAAAATAAATGAAGTTTTTCTCCTTCCGTCCTTCCTCGGGTTTCAGCAGAGCACTGGACTGAAAAGGGTCTGCTCGATTTTCATTTACTACGCTTCAGACCTGCGGCGATGATTTTGGCGTAAACGAGCTTCCCGGGGCTTGACCTTCTTCGGGGAAGCGATGAAAATGACTGCTGTGCTCATGAGCGTTCGCAAAATGTCTGGGTCACTCGGTAGCGTAGCTTGTGCTCAGAGCGACCTGGGCAATACGCTTACACGACAGTAACAGAGTCACCGGCACGACTGTTCCATGGCGTCAACCGCCGACAGCATGTAATCACGGAAGCCACAATGGTCGAGCAGAAATCAGGAATGGACCTGTTTCGTTCAATTCGGTGTTTCCCCACTGAGTGCCGCCTGTTTTGCGTAAAACCGCGAATAAAAAAAAAAAAAAAAACCTGGCGTTTTGTGTTAAGTCTTGTTTCTCGCTAAGATACGCTATAAGCGCCGGTAGGGTTCGGTGGCGTCATCTTATGGTTCCTGTCCGTGATGTCACGACCAAGATTTGCCTCGCCGTGACGTGACGAGTTTTAGTCATACCCGCCAACGTTACATGTATTCGTTGCCAGCCACAAATTAAATCAAGTGCGTAAAGAAAGAACAAAAAAAGAACACGGTGGACGTTTGGAGTTATGGCTTAAACCAACATCGCCGAAGTTGGCAGGTCTGGCATGACCCTTATTTTCGTCGGATGGAAGCAAAATTATTCCAACTAAAGATGTTGTCGAGCTTCTCGCTCGACGAATCGTGGAATGTCGATCATAGCGACGGTCCCGCACGCTGCCCGTAGTGACTGGCAGCATGAGACGGTCAAAGTGTCTAGCTCTTTCGGCTGTCCAGCCTCCAGCATGCGCTCGTTGACTTCCCAAGAGCCCAAATCGAGCACTCACGCAGTTCTCGTGTCCAATAGACCCATTGCTATATTACCCAAGCATCAAGGAGAACGCAGGGATTGGTGTTCCACGCGCCGCACGTGCTAGCCTCAGCAGTAGTAAATTTTCCAAAGCAAAAACACTAAAACAAATTGTATCTTGCACGCGCGTTCGTCAACGCTTTATTTTGGTTATTTACTTCGAATATTTTATACGGGGAAGGCGTGCGCGTGTGGCGCGTGGAACACCAATCGCTGCATTCTCCTTGATGCTTGGGTAATATAGCAAATGGTATATCGATGAGCCACATTTGAATATATCGTCGCCCGTGGGACAAAACCCCGCGGCTGTCACACTTCATCGATGAAATTACACCGGAAAATTGTCGGTCCGTGGCGTTGCTTTCGAGTCTAGTTGGGCGACCCAACTACTTGTAAGATGGTATGAAGTGAGAAGCAGTCGAACCCGATAGCGTTTTAAAGGGGCCTTGCACGGCCCCTTTAAAAGGGCCTTGGAACGATACATCTCTATAACGAAAATAATCCCTGGAGAAGGGGTTATTATAATTGCATTATAATAACATCTCTATACGCATTAACGAAGCTCAAATATTTTCCTGAAGGCGGAAGTTCCCTTGCCTGCCATGAGAAGGACTGTTGCACTCCAGAAACTGTATCGGGATGAAGTAAGCGCGCACCACATCCGCATTGCAAAATAAAAAAATAAAAAGGGAAGAGGAAAAAGGAAGAATAACAAAAGAAAAAAAAAGGAAGATAACCCAGCTTGCATTGAGATGTTTCTTCAGAACTTGCCACTACGCTGGACAAGCATCTGTTTCCAACAGCCAGCTGCACGCTGAGATCGAACAGAGGCATTTTCCGAGCGGAATCGTTTTTACCGGAAGTGTCTCGTCGCGTTTTGGATACCTCCCGCTGCTCTGGACGCCGAAATCGTCTTATGAAGTTTATTTTTCCGGATCTTGTCCAGGACATGTCAAATTGAAATGACCGGTTTTTTCTTCTTTTTTTCCACATCCGACGCCGGCAGACATAAATTGACGATCACCTGCGCGCTCCACGAAGTTCCCGTGGGCAGATCCAAACTCCGTTTCGACTTCAGGCGCACCAAACGGTATGCTACGGGTCGTCCCGTCCAATCCACAGCCGTAAGTATACCACGTGATTGCGTGCTCCACGCGTCGCCGCGCACGACGGGCAAATCACGTGACACGTACTCTCTCAGCGTTGGACGGGCTCAGATGGCTCGTAGCATTCGCTGTATATCCATCGTATTGAACTGCTCAAACACAGTCTTTCTTTTTCTTCTTTACTGCAGAAAAAAAAACACGAAAATACACATGTGTCGCAAGCGCATAAGTGCGGCAGTTCGCGATGCCGGACTGACTGCTAAAAGCACTCCCGAAAAAATGTAGGTCGTCGGGGAGGAAAACTCAACATCGACAGCACGCACTCTTTTACGACCGCCTTATTGACTGACGGTCGACTGCAAAACAAAGCAAACAAACAATATTAACGTGGTAGCTTGAGGGCAGCATCTCGCTTGTAGAGAAGAAGCTCTCGCTTGATTCGATAGATCCTCATACTCCGTATCACTTAACGATGGACCGCAGCAGAGGTTACAAGCCATCGCGTCCAATGTAATGCCTTAAGAGCGCGATGCGCCCTTTCGGTAAAGCCCAGCAACGCGCGGAGTTGCGTTGTCACGTGACGGGTTCACCGCTCTGGATTGGCTGGTGCGACTCGTAACGTCCGCTGTGGTCCATCATGAAGTAAAACGGAGGATAAAAGATCTTGGCGGGTATAACTTATAAGCAACTGCCGTTCCTTACGTTCCTACATATTCTGGGGCGGTTTTCGTACGGAAGCTTAGATCGGGATAGACGGTTAGTATGGAAGGGGTTCCCGTTCGGACACGTATATACGTAAGGCTGACGTGCGCGCGCGCGGTCTTCCAACAGGACGAAGTATGGAGCGTGCGCGGCGCCGCGTATGCAAAACTCGCCATTTGAAATTCAAATTCGAATTTCAAATGTTCTTGCTTATGCGCAGATGTGCCAGCGAGCTCCCGCTCTCCTCTTGACATTGACGGGCGTGCGTGTGTTAGTGTCACTTTTTCGTATTTTCTCGCGTTTGTGTATGAGCGTTTTATGTGTCTGTGCGTAGATCGGCTTCCCTGCATTTTTGCTTGTGTTCGTGCGTGCGAGTACGCGTGGCTCACCCGAGTCCCTGTGTGCTGGCCCGTGTTTTTCTGCGTGTCATTTTATACTAGGCTTGTATAATACTCCTTACAATGATCAATCCGTGTAATTTGATTACGTTTAGGAGCACCAAAAATACCTTGTACCTGTTACTATGTTTCTTTTCCTTTTTATTGGTGCCCCTCGTTTCTACCAAGTTCACTTTCTACCAAGGAATCCTCCAACCAAGTCTTCGACTGGAAGATGATTTACCAAAGTTGGTGGTTTAAGAAGACAAGTAGTTCATAATTCGATGATTTTAATCCAATAATGGACAGTCCCTATATGAAAAATCCGTTTTCAAACCGGCAGAAAACTGTCGCTTTGAATGTCTGAAGTAATCGCAGAATTAACAATTACTTTTTGAAGTAACAGCCAATTACTTTTCGTCGTGATAAATCGAGTAATCTAATTTAAAAATTTTAAGCCAGAGCAATTCTAATTGTAATCCATTACTTTTTTTGGGGTAACATGTACAAGACTGCTTTATACACACAAACTGAGAGAAAATAAAATTAAAAAATCAGACATTGGCTGCCTGTTTTAACGGGCTGGTTACTTTGTATTTGAGGACAAAAGTTTGTCTCCTCTCTACGCAAGACACTTATGCCAAAAACAATGGTCACGGGGCAACCTACCCCCCAACATAATTCAAAGTTTAATCTTTCTTTTCTGGTCGCGTTAGATACAATAAAACGTTTTGATGTCTACATAAAATACACATTACAAGCGAGTATCTTCCAAAGTCTGGCATACTAAACCCGAGACGAAGGCAGAAAAGCGTTACAAACACTGAAACACTGCCATAGGGAGGACGCCGAACGTTCCCGACTTGTCTCGTTTGAACAACGTCTCAAGTTCTGTTTGTCGTTTTTTTCCCTCCATCTCGGGTTTAGTGTGTCGAATAACCAAACAACTCGCCTGCCCATAGTGACGTTGTCTTCAAGTTACTTCTCAAAGTGCACAACTTACTGTGTCACGTTTCTCTAAATTTTCTTTCTCGGTGTACGCTGTCGGGCCAGCATTCTTGGACGTTTTTCTAACACGATTCATGTAGAAAGGCAAGCTCATCGCGTCCACCTTCTTGAAACGTGCGTGGCGTGAGCTGTCTCTCCCTGTCTTTCTCGTGTGTGTCTGTTTTTCTCTTTTTCTTTCTCACCCTCTATAAAAATAATTTCAAACTTTTTATCGGAAACGTGCCGACGTTTTGTAGACTGGTGATTTCCCTTCCCTCTGACTTCTTGTTGACAAGGTCAATAAAAATATCTTGGGACGTTTTATTGACTTTGTGCATGACATTCGTCTGTCGAGTTCCTGTAACCAGCGTCAATACAAAAATCTAGTGAGACTCGTTGTATACCTCGCGATGGGGTCTTTTGTTGTTGTTGTTGTTGTTGCTGGCATTGTAGACGATGCCATCAGACAGCCTGCAGACGTTTTGTTTACCTGCTTTTTTCAGCCGATTTTCCGCAACCAGAGTCGACAGAAACGCTGGAGACATTCCCAGTTAAGCCTGTATGGTAAATTGTTTCTTGGTCTTCATATTTCTGACAAAGTCCTCAGAATGTTAGGATACTTATTTTTCCTTATTAACTATCCGTTGATAACTGTCAGTGGATTCCCCGAAGTTAGTGTCAGTAGAAAAGCTACAGAGTTTCTGTCGACTCCCTACTGAGCTTTTTTGGTTGACATTGAGTCAAACATTTATGCCGAGTTCCTATGCTTTATTGACTGTGACTAGTTAAACGTATAAAGACACCAAGAAAAAGCTATTCTAAGCGCTACCGTGACCCGGCTTATCCAAAGTGGTAAAATAATGGACGTTTTGCAGGAGATCGTTGGGCGCGTGCGCCAACTCCGAGAGAGAGGGAGGAAAGGGAAAGGCGCCATTTTCGGGCGCTCTCTCGCCCGCTCAGTCGCTCAGACAGTCCTGGATCGGCTTGACTCCCTCCGCTATCCTGGCGGCTTGGCTTCATAGACCCCCACGCCTCCCCAGTGCGCAGCTGTTTAGCTGTGAAAATAACAGCAAAAGTACTTAAAATGCAAGATTTTATAGAGTTCCGACAGCCTTTTTGCAGGTGGTGACCGAAAGCACCCGCTGTCAAGCATCAAGCGCTTATCGCGTTTAACGAGCAACAGGGGCGGTCGCCATTGCTTGGTCAAGAAGCGCGTGATTGGATCCGAATCGTCGCCGAACGCTGACGTCATATCCAATCCGTGCTCAGAGTATGTGAGCAAGCAATGGCGGACGGGCGATGGCGAGGCCTTTAGCAGGGTATATTTGAGCGAGAATAAAGCGGGAGACAGATGTGAGCAAGAACCGAGCAATCCACCGCTCGCAGAGAAAATCTCGGAGTATAGACACATGCAGTCCACCACGTCGCGTTGTACCGATCGCGATGGACGTTGGTTGTTGAACTTGAATTGAATAAAAGGGTACAGAAGTACTTCAAATGACGTGGCAAGCGCAGGCAATCTACCTCTCGCTTCACTGCCCCTGGGAACACCAAAGATGCGGTAACGTCAAATTCCGCCCAGATTCGGAAATTGTCAAACACTTTGATGTGCGTACGAATTGACTCTTGGATTAAATAAAGACCGAAGTTCTTGGTAAAAAAAAAAGACCCGTTCAAAAGAGTGTTAAAAGAGGCGATTCGTAGTGGTAGAGCTGGCAGTTGTCCTAAGTATGCCCTCGCTTGTGATGCACCTGGAGATTAGGTCCTTCCCCTGAGTCTAGCTTTTCAAAGGACACTGTGTTCACCTATGCATTGTGGCTAGGAGCCTACGCGTTCTTGTTGTCAGCCGTGTGGGTAAGGGTGACCTCTCTTATAAAAATGATTGCGTGGAAATAAATTTTGCAGCTGTGCTTAGGAGACAATGTTGTGGTTGTCCCCTTTTTCGTTCCTTGACTCGAGGTTTTCTTTACACCATGATCGTTCTTAGCTCGCCTGTAGTAACTCTCATTCCATATACAGGTATGTACTTCTTTATTGAGAATGCATCCAAGTGCATCTACCTTGTGTCGCGAGCTCGCCGTGCCTAACGAGTTCAACATCCGTCGCAACTACGAAACCAAACACACCCGCGACTTTAGCGCCTTTCGGATTCTGAGAGGCTAACGAAATCCGAGACCTGCAAGCGGGAATTGGTTACCTACAAACAACAAATTTACAAAAATCAAAAACTAAAAAAAGAAAGAAAAACACGTCTGAAGCAAATACGTGAGGGCTTCTTTTCAGATATCTCAATAGATAGCTTGCCCAGGTCGTCCATTCACTGATGGTTACTTCATAAAGAGTGCTCTCGCTTGCTTCTTGAAGAAATGTGCCCGGACAAGAAGTCTGATCAAATCTGAGCTTGTCAAGGATGACTGGTATTAAACGATTTGTGCACGAAATAGCAGATGACCTATCAAAACGCCTGGAGAAGAGTTACATTAATTGAAAAGGTCTCTGCGTTGGATGACAGCACATGGACAACGATATCAGCCAACTGGTTGCTTTCATCCGTAGTGTCAATAAAAACGTCGAGGTATCTCAGGAACTGGCATGTCTTTGCCTGCTTACCGGACGGACTACTGAGGAAGAGATAACCAAGGAGGTCAAAGCCGTCGCCGAGAAGCCTGGCTACTGAAAAACTCGCAGGTGTCTGGGGCACCTGAGAGTTTGCTATGACTGGCTATGATTGGGAAATGAAATGAAGCCGTTGCTTTACTATAAACGCATAGGGGCGTAACTGCTAACATTTACTCGCGTACTGCACGTGGTGCTGCCAGCCAGGCGATGAAGTTTGGAACATGTGATGAGAGTCGACGTCGGTTGGGCCAACTTTTACGCGCCTGGATAGAAGCACAGAAAGTTCCAAGAGTACCTGAAAGAAATTAAGAACAAGCACATGGACATCCCGTACCACACCGAAGTTCGCTGGCTGAGCCGCGGGAATGTTCTGAGTCTTTTCGTCGCTCCGACGTTTTCGCTGCCTTGGGCAAGAAGGCGAAACAAACACCAGAGCTGGAAGATGAGCAGTAGGTTACGGGACTTGGGATCTTCTCGCAAACAGCTCAAGCCACCTGAATGCGCTCAACAGAGCTGTCCAAGGAAAGGACAACCCTCACTTCAGTACACGATGAGCACAATCTTCACATCCCAAGGAAAATTGCGCCTACGGTTACATCGCAGCTTCAACCCGGAAATGCTGCATCACTTTACAACCTACGGTCAACGTTTTTTCCCCAATGGTGAAAACCAGACGTCGGTGACTGCGACGTGCGTGCCATACCTTTGAGCACCTGCTCTCCGGGACTCCAGCGACGATTCAAGGCGCTTGAGGTGGAAGAAAGCGAACTACGAACTGTTCCGCGATCCTTTTTCTGGGTCCCCGAAGGACTCCGCTCCTACGATGCAATCCGGAGCTCATCGACTTCCAGTGTTCACCAGCGCTGAAGACTATGCATCGCGAATCTTACCTGCTTGGGTTCCTACGAATACCTGGACATGAACAAATACGAGAACTTGGTAGACCACGCCTTGAAACTGACGTCACTTTTCAGGAGCACGTATGTTTGTGAGGGCCCAGTGAGTCATCAGTGCTTCTCCCTGATGACTCTGAACAAGAACTGCCTTCGATCTGCCATGCGACATGACATTGCTGGTTGTAGCTTGCAGCACGATTCCCCTGTGGTAGCAATTCCCCATCCCAAATGCCACGTGCCACTTTCCCCGAGTGTCCAAATTCTTGCCGTCAAAATCTCTGTCTTGCCTCACCCGAATGCCAACATCCCCGTGTCCGATTCCCCCTTTGTCACTTTTAATCATCGTTACTCCTCTGCTATTTCGTGAAGACTGCTGCTTTGCAAGTCAGTGCCTAAGCATTAATTGCACATCTCGAGGAATTTTTTTCTATCTGATTCTTTTTTGTTTAAGTTAAATTGTTCGCAGACGACTGTATGGTTTTTGAAAAACTGGTAACAGTCGAGTACTAGGAAATTTTCCACCAGTCTGCTAGGAGAAATCTTCTTGTGCAGTAAGCAATGGGGTAAATGGGAACTAATTTTGTAAGATCTGTCTCTTGCATAATTAAAAAAACAACAAGAAGGTCTTACTTACGCTACTTTATACGCTGCATTGAAGAATTTGGCATTGGGAATATGTTTGGCTAATACTCTGCGCTGGAATAGTCATGTGCGTGACATCAGAGCCCTTTAAACTGGGAGAGTTCGGCCAGTTAAGTTTAAAACCTGGAAATGTATGTCCCCAGCATGCGCAGGCAGCTACAACCCACCGGCGCTTGTTTCCCGTGGTTGAGTGCGTGATAGAATCTCCTGCGTTGTGCATTTTTCTCTGAGAGGTTAACAGAATTCTAAATAATAAATAAATAGGTACATAAATAAATACATAATATAAATTTGAGTCCGTCTACTGTTCGCCACTTACTTTTTTTTTGTGTTCACTGTGCCAAACTCTCTGCCCTCAACATTTTAATAATAATAATATTTTTTTATTCAGACAAATGTCTGGGAGGATGGGGCAAGAAGCGATGCAACTGCCTGACAGTAAGGCTCCATCCCCCTGTACAGTCAGCAGCAGAACGTACAGAAACATAGGAAAAACAATCAAATACTCATACTGACATTACACTGAGATACAGTGATATAACAAAAGAAATAACAAAAGAAATGCGGCCGGAAACTTTAATGAGACATGGTATACCTGAAAGATACGTTTTCAGCGTTCGTTTAAATGTGTAGTATTGTGTTGGAATTATTTATCATGGACTGTATTTCAGGGTGGTTGTTTAAGAGCTGCGCGATCTCGATTAAGTATCCTTTGTTTACCGTAGTTTGTGCGTACTCTTGACTGAGTGTAGTGGGTATGGCGAAATGAGGTATCTTGATGCATTGTTGATATAATTTTCATGTACAAACTAAGGGTGTGCTTTCATTCTTGTAAAAACATGTAAATTGCCAGTTTTTGAATGAGTGACTGATCTCACCGTAGGAAGAGAATACTTGATGAAATACGGGCTAGAGTGCTCTTTATATGAGATATTTGGCAATTGACCGTACTGCTCTTTTCTGTAGAATGAGCAGCTTGGATATACAGGTCTCGTGAACACGTACCCCATACCAAACCACAGTGCAATTTAAACGAGAGTGAACAAGAGTAAAGTATAACTGTCGTTTTAACCAAACCGGTATGATATATTTAAGCCTATTTATAATGCCTATTGACCGGGAGATGTTGGCCGGATCTGATCAATGTGATAAGACCAATTTAGGTTTTCTTGAAAGTATACACCTAAGAACTTCGTGAGCTTTTACATATTTAATTTCACTATTTCTAAAATCGTAGGTTAAGTTCTCGATTAATACTTTTATTTTTTGCTCGAAATATCATATACTTCGTTTTCTCAGTATTTAGTTTCTAATTCATTACATGTCAACCATGCACTTAACTCTAACATTCTAGATTGCAATGTTATTATCGTTCCCAGAAGTCATCGAACGTTTTCGTTGTTCTAGTGTATTTAGTGTACAAACTTCTCAGCCATTCCATTTTTGTATTTGAAAGCCTTGCCTACCCAGGTTTCTGTGTTGCGGTATCGGTATGCGTCTGTCCTTCAACCCGTCACGAGACCCGGGGGAGACTCTGGGGAACTGATAAGGGGATAGGGACACGGGGTTTCTGAAGGCCGCGGATTTTGAGGACGGGGCAGATAACGCGCGGAATTTGCAGCTGGGGCTTTGGCACGGGATTTCGGGATAGGTTTATTTCATGCCCCACCCGTGTTAAAGACGGCAACGAGTTCGATGACACCTGATATCGGAAGCCTGACCGCAGCCAACATGTTGCTACACGTCGCACTACGTGCGGCCCCACACAGTTTTCAATCAACGTAATTTTGGCTCGCCTCATTTTTTAGTTGCGAACCTCTGTTCTAGAGTTCTTTTGCGGCATACTCCTCCCCCCCCCCCGCCTTTTCGGGTACTCCCCAGGGGCGCCAAAAAAAACATAGGAACCCAGATGTAACTTGTCAGGTATAAGTGGTGTATGACGAAAGGGCAGTAGAAGATAAGGCTCAGTACTCGAAAATCGCTAAACATGTTGTAGACTGTAATGACTGTCAGCCTGAGTGGGGGGATACCCTTGTGCTGCACAAAGAGAAAGAAAATGGTAGGAGAGTTCTGAGAGAGACCATGCGTATTTTGACCCTGGTCATTCTGCATGCACAGCGTGCTTGGCATTGGACAGTGATATGATCATACGAAGCGTTTTTGTTTTTGTTTTTTGTCTCTGAGGATTTTTTGTTTCCTGGGGAAGGGGGAGGGGGGAGGGGTTTAAGAATAGTAAGGATTGTGCTGGTGTTGCCTGTATCGATTGTGGCTGGTCAGCCTTGAAACGAGGTCGTCAGGGTGGCTGGTTGGTGGTGTGTAAGGACCATGAATCATTTTGGATCTGTCTGAGTGTCCGGTTTTGGTGACCTAATGGAGAGGAGGTGTTTCCTTTTTTGGTGGAGAGGGTCGTGCCGTATATACACCAACTCATGTTTACAAACAAACCGGAGCGCCCGGAGCGCCCTAGCGGACGCCACCGGCGCCGCGCATGCGCGATGGGGGTGTGGGCAACAAGCCTCGCCGTCGCCCATAAACAAACCATTGAAATGCGATGTTATCGGCGTCAGTGTGAGTACCCCTGCCCTTTATCGCTTTCGAATTGTTGATTTTACGTCTTCCTGGCAATGTCTGACTACGTGAGCGGCGTCAGCGAAATTAACGAGGCTCGTTACACCGCAAAACTTCGCGTGAATAATCTGACATGCGGCGATTCATTCCGCGTGGACGCCGCAGAATGTACGCTAAAGCTTGATTTACATGATGAGATTTCGCTCGCAATTTTCAGTCGCTACGTCGCTCGGGCTGCAAAAGCGTGAACCGTAGCTGAGATGGTCGACGTCGATACTGAAAATCGCAAGCAGAATCGGGCGAAGTGAATCAGGCATAACAAGTCGGTGATGGCCGCTGGTAACAATAATCAACATCTCCTTGTATCTACTGTTTACGTCGAGCCTGCTTACCAACCTTCAAACTTAAGTCTTTTGAGGCCTGCACTTACTTCTTATCGAAAGTACCG
Source organism: Ixodes ricinus (assembly GCA_037355805.1). Lineage (NCBI taxonomy): Eukaryota > Metazoa > Arthropoda > Arachnida > Ixodida > Ixodidae > Ixodes > Ixodes ricinus. The sequence goes on along the minus strand of JAZHYW010049537.1, from coordinate 43,905 downwards.
GGCCAACATTTGGTCTACGGGCCGGTGTCGTCTAAAAGAGCAGACGACAAGCAGAAGCGTTTTAAAGAGCAGACGACAGTTCGAACGATCAGACGGCCGTTCGAACTTCAAGACGCACTGAACGTAGTCCGCAGGTGGGCCGTACAACTTGACGGTTTTCCGGCGTTCATGTTGGAACAAAACGAATAAATCTGATGACCACAAGTATCCGTGAATTCAACCCAAAGTGCTTCCCGCCCAAGCAATTGTGGTCCGGCGGCGTCTGGTTTACCATTTTTACGGCACATATCCACGTTCTCGGACGAACCGAGAACATGAAAACTGATCTTCAAACCTTTCTCGACTCTTTTGGTACAGCCCCAGTCGCGGCGGTTTGACGAAAAGGCATGTTTTCGTCAGGTTCCTTTCAAAACAACGCAGGAATACACGCCTCACATGGGGCCTTCCGCCCACAGCCCCAGACCGGAAGTGCGACCGACGCGCCACCACCGCGCCGTGACGTAACAGAGATGAGTTCGTGTATATCAGAGCGTTCGTTGTTAAAAACAAAAACAAAAAAACTAGAAGCTGTGCTTGAGACTTGTTGTTTCGTCCGTCTTTTATCGTTTTGTGCTTCTGGTTAATATGGAAATCCCTTTAATGTAAAGCAGAATTTCAAAATGCGACGGCAAACGTAATCTAATCCTACCGTTACACCACGGGTACGGGAAATACAGGACATCAGCGACGATATCGTTGACAACGGAGTCTGTCATAGCAATGTTGGAAACACGCGGAAATACAAAACCATGGCGACCGTTGGTTGGAACTCGGTAAGAGAAACAGAACCGAATGCAGTAGCACGAAGTGCGGGAATGCACACAGCAAAAATACCTGCCTGTCTGGGACTTGCGAGTTACGGAGCTGCGAAGATGGCGAAGGTGGCCATCTTAGCCCAGAGTACGTAGCACTGCTGGCACTACTCCGGAACTTCGGTGCTCCCAGCGGCTTCGTTTGGTCGTTTGACAATATTTGTGCTAACAACGTCAATGCTACCAAGGTGCTCTGCCTGTCTGGATCTGGAAACTGAACTACAGGCGGCCTTCGCTGCAGCTGACGTTGAATCAGCCCGAACATCGTTTACTAAACAACACGTGCGACGTGCTTGAAAAGCGAAACCGAAAGAAGACGAGACTTCAGGGCGGAACTTTCCTACTGTCTGCCTGGAGAAGAGTTTTAATGAGAAGAATGTCTCGTTCCTCCCGTCTTCTTCTGTCCGCTTGGGGGCGCGTCAGTAGAAGAAAGGAAAACGTGCCGTTGCTCTCTTTTACTCTTTTTTTTTTTTGTGGGAAGCAGCTGACAACCGTATCAGCTCTGAAGTCGTAGCAGGTATCTTCGAGGCCCGAGTGTTGATCTCATTACATATGCACATCTGTCACGCACGGCACTTGTGTCGCGAACCTTCTGAGAAAGCATCACGCTTACGAATATGAGATTCACAACCCATTCGGCTCATAAACAAACGGGTGGCATGTTCTTTCGTCTCTCATCACGTCGCCCCGAGACGCGAAATAATCTGTAGTTGGTTACAGGTTAAGAGTAAAGTGGAAGCTCCTCCCACCTCTTTCCAGTTTAGCAGAGTAAACGCTGGATAGAAGGTCGCCTCCACTTTAGCGTTCGCTTTGCATAAGTGGAAAGAGGTGGGAGGAGCTTCACTTTACTGTTTACCTGTCATCGACTATAGCTCGGTTTGATCCGAGCGGCGCGACATCGGCCGGCATCGACGCCGGCGGCGGCTGCTGTGGCTACGCCACTCAGCAACACGGCGCCACTCGGTTTGTGCGGGCGTCGTTGGCTAGGCTCTTTCGCTAGCTGCACGCAGCCCCTGCAGCGGTTGGCTCTGCCAACAGACAAGTATAGCAATGGCTGCAGAATGTTTGATCGCCTCGAGCTCGCTGGTATTTGAGGGCTCTTTCTACAATCAATTCGGTACTGTCTGAGGGGCACACCGTTTAAAGTAAAAGCATCTTCGATCATCCGCACCGGTTCGCACGAGGGCGCCAAGATGCTCCCCGTCGTCTTCCGTATTACGCACCGAGGCGTACCGGAAGTCTCCGATACACGGGGCGCACCCTCGCTGTGCGGCTTTTCGGCGCTGCGCCGTAGTGAAATTTCAGCAAGTATTGCGACCAGGAGCTTGAATAGCAGACGATAGGGACTCTAAGTTAAAAACTCGACGAGATCACGAACCGCCGCAATTGGCGAGCGGCACGCTTGACCTTGTTTCTGGTCAATCGCAGCGCGGTTGCTGGTCAATCGCGGAGATCGGCGACCTCGCCGACTTTCTGGCCAAGTGTCCAACATGGAGTTCCAGACTGCACTGATAGGCCGACCGCGCATAGTAGCGAGATGGCTTGCGAGATGAACACCTCTCGCCGCGGCACCGTGGCACTTGATGAATACATGGCAAGCTCATCTGACTGTGAGGACAATGAGCTTCCAGAGGTCCGGTGAAAGAGGGCTCCACTGCTGTACCTATTGATGGCAACCCAATCAGGGCAGAAAGAACGATCCGCTAGCTCGGAGTCATCATCGATAATCGAGACAACTGAGGGCGGACACTGCAAAACGTACTAGAGATCGGGCACGGAAATTACTTGGAACGCCAATACGGTAATCGCCGCTGGGGTGGAGCCAACAGACGATGTTGACACTTCACCGTGGTCCTATTTACAATAGAATTCCCTATGCTCTGCGTCTCTGAATATTCAACCTCGCCAGTTGATGATGTAAGAGACTTTTAGTCAGGATGCCATCAGAATATTAGCGGCGAGATGTTTTTGTGGCGCTATCTATAGTTCCCTCTCGTGACGTCATTACCTTACGAACAATAAATTCGATGGTTTTTGAAAGGAGCATGGTGGAAGCTTGAAATCACTGCGTTCTGAAACCAACACTGCCAAGACCGCCAAAATTTAAGTTTTTACATTGCTCAATTTTCCGTCAATGATTAATCCTTTTCTGACGTCATAATCAGCATTCGGCCAATCCTGGCAGGCCGACTACAGCCACGCTTTCGATCGCTCACGTCGCCAATATCTTAGGGTCTGCCGGCTTCCTTGCTAGACATACCCACGCTGGTTGAGGCAGAGAACTCTTCCCTTCAGCTACAGTATGCGGTGCCTGAACGCTGATCTTACCGGTATGTTTAGGATACCATTCCGCCCATGCATCGAAAGTTATCCCAAAGTCTTAATCTTGGCGGTTGGACGTCGAAGTTCTGGGAAAAAAGCGAGAGAGAAGCGAGTACACTGTCGTCATGGCGTCCCAACTTCTGGCAAATGAAGCTTCCGTCGACTGTGAAGCTGAAGAAGGACCCGCAGCAGGACAGACGTCTGCCACTTTCGCCATCCCTGCTGTGACACCGCCGGGATCGCGGCTGGCAACAACGCCATGCTTCTGTGACGTAATCAGGCGGAGATCGAGATAGGAATCTGTCTCGGACGTGGTAAACAGACTATACGGAGACCCGCTCCAGGCACCGTAGCCATAGGCAGAAAAGAAGGACCTCCGCCAAATATGCAGACTTTATGATACGGATTCTGCCAACAACTCGTTAAATGCATGCAATTACTTGAAGACATTGATTTATTTTGGCGAGGTATAGCGCAAACCTTTCTTGAAATTATCTTCAAACCCCGACGATGTCAAGAACAAGAGGACAGTCAAATAAAGATATTGGCGCAAATCATCAAACCGCCTCGGCAGAAATTAGGTTACAGGACATAGCGTAGCATGTCATATCAGCGGGAAAAAAATCGAACCTTTCCAGGGTTCACGTTTATTCAAAAGGTAGCGTGAAAAGCGATTCGATCACTCGTCCATGAAGTGGCCGATTACGCAAGGGTCGACCGAGCAACGATCAGCTCAATAACAGCAAAATCCCCTTCTCGATTGGTCGTCATCAAATACGGAACATACAGGCTTCGTACTTCTCGCAGTCTTAACTTACTTGTGTTGGCGAAACTGGCAAACCGGGACAGGAGAGATCTATCGCCCAACGCGAAATGCCACGATCAATATCCACTTCCGGTTAACACGGACGCACGCAAGAATAACACGATGCGAGAAAGCATACGATTTGAGCTCAACAGAGCACACAAAGACGCACGTCCAACAATCTTGATACGCAAGCACAACTCCGCGCACACAATCGCTCATCCAAAGGTTCTGAAAGATTACCCCGATGCAGAGAAGGACTATAAATACTCACCAGTGCAGATACAAACGAAGTAAGCCCAACTGCAGAAGGTAAGCGCAGCAACACGAACTCAGTACAGCTTCTTTATATAATAACTCACTTTCTGAGATTATCAGATGCGTCAAATTGCAACTCATGCCATTAAAACGAGGATTTTAGAACATCTTTCCGACGTATGCCGATCGGAGAAAGTCTGAATTTTTAAAACTTTATACGACGAGCAAGTGTTCCAAAACGTATCTTTGGAGCATCGGAATGCAAGAAGGAACAGGCCAATCAAAAGACAACACAAAGAAGGCGCAGGGAATGCGCGGTGACGAGGCAGCCACGCGCGCACCTACTTACGTTACGTACTTGCAGTAACGGGTGACCTAGTTACATTTCTCGTTACACCGTCTTCCCAGAACTTTGAAAAACTAAATTACAATTCAGTTGATTTCGTGCTTTTAGCTGCCGAGCCATATGGATGCTAGCACTCATCCCAGATGCCTTCAAAACTTTACCTTTCTTTCGCCCACGGAAGCGCAAATATGGCGCTTTTACACGCCTGTAACGTCAAAACAGAAAAAAAATGTTCTGATACAGAAATAAAAAAGTAACGTAAAGAAAAGTGCGTTACTTCTTGTCGATGACTGTAACGCGTTCCTTTATTTTGAGGTAACGCGCTCACTTTATTATCAAGTAACGAGTAACGTATTTCGTTACTCTCTTTTTTGGTAGTGGGTACAACGCTGTTGTTTCGTTATTTTATTCTCGGCGCACGAAAAAGAGAGTTGGACAGATGTCGAGGAGCGCTATTATTTTGCAGAGTTCTAGCGCCTGATTCGCAAGGTGCGAGATCGCTAGCGATTTTGCAATTGACATCGATCGTGTAAAAGAAACGGGCAGAGCTTTAGCAACGCCCCAGCTGCGAAATCGCCAGCAAAATCGCACCACGTGAAGCCTGGTTCACATAGTGCTATTTTACATGCCATTACTCAACGCAACGTCGCTCGTGCGGCCAAAAAAAAAAAGAAAGGCAGGGGAAGTTGCGTTGCCCGACGTCGCGGCTGCGAATTCGCAAGCAAAATCGCACAGTGTGAGTCGGGATTGAATTAGGCCTGATTATCATGGCGCGATTTTACATGCGATTTCGCAGTTACGACGTCGCTCGTGCGGCGAGAAAAACAAAAGTGTGGTGGATAAAGTTGCGATGCTCAAGTAAAGTCGCACAATGAGAATTGGATTTCAGGCTTTAAACCCGATCCTCATGGTGTGATTTAGCTCGCAAAATTCGCCGCAGCGACGTCGGGCATCACAACTTCCCCCGAGCTTTTTTTTCGTTTTTCGCAAGAGCGACGCAGCATTTGCGAAATCGCAAGTAAAATTGCTTGATGGGAATCAGGCTTAAGTCCGTCTGACTGTCGAGTGAATAGCTAGGGCTTTTGTTATTCACTGACAGCTTAAAGAAACGCAGAGATCGGCTAGTTCCGAGCAAGTTATTATCGCTCCTCGGCCAATCAGATTGCGGCATCGGACGACGAGGACGCCAAACAACCAACCACGCAGCAGGACGTGCGATACTAATGAACCACAATCCTGTGGTTTTGCTGATGTGAGTGACTACAAGGGGCAATCATTTTGGGACGTCTATAAACTTGGCACACCAAATCTAAAAAAAAAAGAAAAAAAAATTGTGAACGTGCATTACGTATATTTAATTTAAACCCATGGTTTAGTTATCTCAAATTGTTCAATGTGCCCGAGAGCAAGTAAAGCGAACAGTTTTTTTTTATTTCTTGCTTACGTTTTAGGTAAATGGTTAAAAAAGAAACGTGTCCTAGCAATTCCTTTGTGCAAACATAACTTATAAAACGTTGTCGCGGGAAAAAAGACAAAGAAACGCACACACACACATATATTTGCACAAACTTCTGCGATATCAATGAATTTGAATAAGTCAACGGGAACGTCGCAAACTTTGTGTTTTTTATGCAATTTTCAAATTGACTTTGACAAAAAAATTCAGATATCTGAAGCCAATCTCGGCACTGCCTGATTCTTTAGTAAGTGCAGCTTTTTATTTCTGCGTATTTTTACGCAATTATCTAAAAGCGTCGAGTTATTAAAATTATTTTTTCTTTATTCAGATGTTTCTCTTGCGTTTTTGGTCATTTTTGTGGTGATAAAGCAATATTACAGAAACGCGTTCTCTAATTAGAACGGGACGCAGGAAACTAAAGACCCGCCACAGCCTGGGGTAATAAATTCAAAACGTTCTTCTTCCTCCCGAACGAGGCCTGATTAAATACTCGCGAATTCTATCAAATATTACGCGGCCCCTTTCAATGACCGCGACCACATGTCAACTTAAGGGCAAATAAAACTGCTTTAAAAGTTTTTACTGCTTATTATTCCATCCCCGGGCAAGCAGACGCAGTTCGATTAGCGGCTTGAATGAAATACGGTCATCTTAATGTTCTGAGAATATTTCGACGCTAGCCAGCATCATTAGCCGAGACGATCCAGTTTCGCCCCAGGCTGTATCTTTATTTTTGGGATTTTTTTTATTATTTTCTATTGATTACGACTAACATAATGGGATTTGCGTAGGCAGCGTGAACTTTTGCATAAACCGGAAAAAAACTCCTAAGCAAGAGATGAAGCATCCGACTTGAATCGTAAATTTCTCAAAGTTTTAAAGATCAGATTTAAAAGGAATTTTATGTTCAACAACTGAAAGATTCACTAGACGCCGCACAAACGGTGCGCTATTTAGTCTCATTCACTCGTTTATCTATTCGTTTATTTAGTGTTCTCGTGAACTGCTGGTGCCTTAGTTATAAAATAATGCACGACAAGAAGATTGCAAATTAGAATAAACTTAAAGGAGCCATCAATCTATTTTTCTAATTTTGCTAAAAACTATTTAGAATCATTCAATAACGTTAATAACTGAATAAACTGACTTAGTTTTTCTTTCTAAATAATTGCAATCCGCCCCCACCCCCCCCAAGAAAAAAAATTTACCGCATCTCTCACGTGGTGAATGATGTTGATTGAGGCGAAGCTCTGGTGGTGCTTGTCTGCGTAGACGCTGAGCCGCAGCATGGCTAGCCTTTTGTTCGTTTTCATCCATGTCAGAAAGAGAATGTGTGGTACGGAAGGTGGTTATATACGCGTTTGAGCATTTGACCGCAGCGCCCTCTCGTCTATAAACGTTGAGCCAATGCATGCAAAGTTTAACGCGATTATATACGCATTTGACCGCAGCGCCCTCTCCTGTATAGACGTTGAGCGGCTACATGCAACGTTTCATCCATGACATCCCCAGCTCTTGAGTTACTACCACATCTCAGAAACCTCTACTCGTCCCGCAGTCGTGGCCGAGTGGTTAAGGCGATAGACTAGAAATCCATTGGGGTCTCCACGCACGAGTTCGAATCCTGTCGACTGCGCAAACATTTTTTTTTCATAATTTCTTTTTATTTTTCTTGCTCTACACGAGCACGTGAGCTCACGAGCAGAAGCACGAGCACTGGACGCCAGACGGATGGACGGACGGACGGACGGACATGGCTAATCCCTAAGGAGCTTGCCCCTAAAAAGAAATTGAGAAATATAAGCATTGTTCATCCCCTCAAATCGGCGCCAGAACAAGCGTCCACGTGGCTTGGTTGGTGCCTATCCTAAGGCCGCCAACATTAATCATATACCCACGCGCAAAGTGGCCAAGTGGAAAACAACGTGCTGAGCTTCAGGCATTGTTAAAGTTCGGCTATTCTCATCACCGCAGTGGTTGGACACGAGCCACTACCCGAGTGTCCGCCGAGGGATTGTTGCGAGCCGAAGTCGAGTGCTCACGCAGTTCTCGTGTCACATTCATGAGCCGAGCTCGACTCTCGCCAGGGCGGGTGGTTTCGTTACGTCATGAAGCTTTGCGACGGCAAAACTGAAAGAAAGGTGCAGCGCAAGTTCGTGTGCTTCTTTTGCAGGGTCGCGGCGATCTCAGAACGCCAAGCTGTTATTGGCTCATTGAAAAAAAAATAGTGGATAGACCTCAAGGCATCTAACATTGAGAGTCTGCCCACTATCCTTCCATTCAAAGCTAATCAGAACTCGGCGTCGTTCTGACTTCACCGCAACACCTGCCCAAGAAGCAGTCGACTTGCTCTCCGTATGAGTCCCACTTTTTCCACAATTTCACCGCGACAAAGAAGCTTCTGAATCACAGTGGCGGTCTGTGCGAGTGTACCGGGGCCAGACTGGGACCATGTACGCCTCTGCAAAGTCGCGAACGTTTCAACCCGTGGAATATGAAGCGTCTGGGCATGCGCCGTGACGACCGCGGCGCCACCGCTGTGAGTGAAGCTCGCCAGGGCCGCTTCTGTTTGCCTCACTCTGGGTAGCACATGCTACCCACGCGGTTACAGCTTCAATTTCCATAGTGCGTAGAAGCTTAACATTGAACGTGCTTGCAGCAGCAGAGGAAGTTGAAGTATCCTCACTCTGGGCTGTTTAAAATATCCACCAGGCGGCGACACCCAAACTTGTCGCCGCGAATGGGCGGAGAGTCGGTCACTGAGAAGCTGAGAACGGCAGGTAGGAGCTTCTGCCGCCTCTCCTCCCGCGCGAGCTTCCTAACTTTGACGGCACTTCGCCGTCTCGTTCGAGAAACACGCCCGCCGTTCTAACTCCGTCAGTTACCACAGCATATAAAGGGTATCGTCGCGAACGCTTACGAAACGGTACACGCGCTCGTTATCACGTGACGGGCGTCCCGAGACCTATATATACGAACCAAACGACCCGAGTGAAGGACCTAGTAATCAGACGAACAGCCCGTCATGCAAATACAGCGAGCAAATCTCCGCGTAACGAAGGGAATTACGCCCGACACAAACCTCTCGGAACGAGCTGCAGATACGTGTCGGCTGTTGGACAGCGATATAGCAACCGGGAGAAGGAAACCATGCGCCCTGCCAGCCGGTCGGTCACTTGTCTCCAACTTGTCCATTACCTCGACAGGTGCTAAATTAGGGGTGGGGTCGATCGGGGACAGGAAACCGGTGGGGCGTTTATCCGCTTGTTGGATGGCACTTCCACTCTGGTCTCGCCCAGTTCTGGCTCGAATCAATACATGCCCTGCACTGACGTCGACTGCCGCTGTAGTGGCCTTTCCGCTGAGCGCGTACCTTTTAGTATCAACGCGGCTGGACAGAGCCGCGGAGGACGCGCTTTCTTACGGCATTCGTGTGAGGGGTACACTCTAAAAAAAGGGCATCACCTTAAACCCTTTGTTGTACCATGTAATGCACTCCGAAATCTTTAATAAACTTTAATTCGACGCACAATGCCACTATAGTCGAACAGACGGCCCCAAATTTTACGAGGGGCTAATAACGGTGCGATATAACTTATTAAATAGCTAAAGTACGTATCAAAGACCACAGGAAGAAAACACTGAGGGTTTTTTAGTAGAGCCAAGAAAACCTCCGTGTTTTTTTTGTAGTCAGTAAAACGTACATTAGCTATTTTAATATTGATTACCACACGGCTATCAAGCCTCTCGTGAAAGTTAGTACCGTCAGATCGACGTCAGTGCGCTGGTACAGTCCAACTGAAGTTTTGGGGTGTATTATATGGGACAAAGGTGTGATCATACATCCCTCTTTGTTTAGAGTGTATGTGTCTCAGCTGGCACTGATGCTCGGCGGGCCGCTGCTACCTCTCCACTCACATGGCGCTCGAACTCCTTCAGGGAGGTTGTACAAACTCAGCGTATGGGCCTCTTCGCTCCGGGGTCAAGTCGGAGTTATTTCCAGATTAGTTAGACCTACAAGCCAGGAGGCTGCTTGCCTGCAAGGACTTACGCGAAACACCGTTTCCCTTGTCTTCCAAAAAAAAAAAAATCCTAAACGAGCGTTTATTCTTGTACGCCAAAATTATTTCGATCACCGCGCACACAGTCATTTAAAGGGGCAGGGCAACGATTTTTTTGTACTTTGCGCGAATACCACTTAGAACGTACCCCTGACGTTTATGATTAATGAAACACACGTTCGTTTTCTCTCCCCACGCAATAGACGTTGCAGGAGAACTGAAAGAAAAACGAGCGGCGTTCACCTCCTCAACTCTCAGTCAGAATAAGCGGCCACGGCGCTGGGGTTGGCAAGGCACAGGACACGCGCTGAGTTCCGGACACTGTTAGGGTTCGCCTGTTGTTGTCATTGTCGCGACTGGACACGAGCCACTATTCGAATGCTTGTCGGGCTATTCGTTATCCCGAGCCCAAGTCGAGTGCTCACGCAATGCTCGGCTCAATTTATGAGCCGCATTCAAAAGTTGTCACTGGAAGATACTTGCGAAGGAGAGACTAAAAGAAAACGCTCGCTTTTATCCTGGGGATTACACCGGATCAAAGAGGTTTCTTGGTCAATAGCGTTGCCTGGAGTATGCCTGGGACCCACTAGTGCCAGTGAACACGTGTAAAGTGAAAAACATTCAAACTGAATATCATAAGGGAGGGGAGCACGAAGATGATTTTAAACTTTTTTAGAAAAGGGTGTTTTTCAACTTTGCAGGGACGTGATAATATGCTCGATATTTTGATACAATTCTATGACGCCGATTATTTCGAGCAGAATAAATCAGCGAAAGCGAAACTGACGTTCGACATTTCCGCCATACAACCTCTCTAAAATAAATGGTAACGTCAACAATGAACCGTCGGTTTCTGTAGAATTTAGTGTTCATTGGCTCAACAGATGCGGCGAGTGCAAGCAGCGCTTTGTAATTTGAGAACGTCGTACCGCGGACGTACCGCGTTGCGACTGCGAGTTACCAGGACCATAGCCTCCTGTACACTCTGCGCCTGTCGGACGGAAGAAAATAAAAGGGGGCCGCCGTCCGAGAGGTTGCGCGACGCCGCCGTTGCTTCAGGGTGGAGACGCCACCTTCGTTGGGGCACGAGCAGACGACGCGCCGCACGCAATAGCGGCGAGATGTTTTGGTGGCGCCCTCCTATGGTTCCCCCTTGTGACGTCATCACCTTGCGAACAACAAGTTCGATGGTGTTTGTAAACAGCATGGTGGAAGCTTGAAATCATTGCGCTCTCAAAGAAACACTGCCAACACCGTCAAAATTAAAGTTCTTTCATTCCTCTTATTCCGTCGATGATAAATCCCCTTTCCGACGTCATAGTCAGCGTTCGGCCAATCGTGGAAGGCCGACCACAGCGACGCTTTCGGTCGCGCACGGGGCTAATAGAAAGCAACTGACCGTCGCGTTTAAGTTTAAAGAACACGAATTGATGCACCCATGATTTCTTTTTCAGCTATATATACGTAGTGCCCTTACTACTCACACTGACACACGAACTTATGCACTTTTCTAGAGCAACGCCTTTTTAAATGAGCCGGACTCAGCGTCAACTTTATTAGATGAACCATAACGGTTAGCATCTTAGAAGAGTCGCCGCGAGTTATAGCTCCACGCGAGCGCGCGTTTATCCGAGGGGCGCTCGACTGGTGACTCGCGATAAAACCAAAGATGACGTCAGGGCGAGTCCATGCGGAGTGGACGGGAAGCCGCTCAATTCAAGGGAACCGTTGCTATCATCTGCCTGCGGGTGAGGGTAGGTCGAATGAAAATGGGAGATGATTCTGCAGAAGTTAGAAAATACGACGTATTTCCTTCTCTCTTTCAAACTGCCGTGTCATTCGTGGTTGGCGATCTTGACTTCTGCAGAATCATCCTCCTTTTCATTCGAACTACACTCAGGCGTGCGGACGTTCGGATGATAACAACGGTTCCCTTGAATTGAGACGGCTTCCCCCGCCCACTCCGCATGGACTCGCCCTGACGTCATCTCTGGTTCTATCGAAAGCCACCAGTCAAGCGCCCCTCGGAAAAAAACGCACGCTCGCGTGGAGCTATTAACTCCCGCGACGACTGTACTTTCATCGGAGTTGTCAAACAACTGATAACAGTTTTCGCATAAGCACATTCAGGAAGCATTTCAATAAGTGCGAGCGAAACCTTTATATTACGGGGTACGCGTATGTTGTCTTGAACAACACTTTCATTTCACGAGCAGTGAATGGCGAGCTCACTCGCGTAGCTTTTCCTTCGATCGTGCGGATGGTGAAACACAAGTCGAGCTAAAATCATATGACGGGCTAGTTGATTATACATTACATAAATGAAGGTAGCGCAAAAGACGGGGACATGTAGGAGACACAGACACGGAGAGCGGTCCTTCGTGTCTGTTTCTTCTACTTGTCCTCGTCTTTGACGCTACCTTTATTTGTGCAAAAGTTAAGCCCACAATAATTTGCATGTGAAAAATATTCAAACAGAAAGGAGCATAAGTTCCCCAGTCGAGCATGCTGTCTAAAGAGTCCTTCACACGCTTGCTTCTTGCTTATTGAAAGCGAGAAAATCGCGAGCCACACGCGGAAACACTAAAAGTCGCAAGCTTCTTTCCAGCGAAAGTGCGAGCATAAGTGCTAATGAGAAACTACACTTTTTTCAGAGCCACTTTCTCGCCATTCTGGATATTGCGACTTCCCTGCACCAAAGACAACTTGTAAATTTGGCTAGTGATATATATATATATTATATATATATATATATATATATATATATATATATATATATATATATATATATATATATATATATATATATATATATATATATATATATATATATATACGTATATGTATATGAAGACTATACAGGGTGTTTCACAGGTGGACAAATTCAATATTGCGAAAACTACGCGTCGCACCAAAAAAAGGCTTGTGTCGTTTTGGTCCTGGGCCAGGGGCCTATTTAGGAAAATTATTAAAGTGCGAGATAATTATATTGTTAATAATTTTTGCGTAATTAACTTTTTTAATATTGGGTTTAAGGGCATGGTTTCAATTAGAAAATTGCTCAGCATCATAAAAAACACTAAATCAACAAATTCGAGAACGATAAAAGGCACGCGCAGCCTTTTACGACTTTCTAAAAAACCGTACAAATTCGACGGGTTTTTAAGTTTCGGTTTGTTATCGGAGCGCATCTCAGCCCCGGCGGCACTGCGCCCCGTGGAGAGAGAGTGCAACCAGCCTCTGCTGCGTCGCGCGATGACAGCGCAGCGGAGGTTGGTTGCACTATCTCTACACAGGGCGCGGTGCTGCCGGGCGGAGATGCGCCCCGATAGAAGCCAAAACTTAAAACCCGTCGAATTTGTACGGTTTTCTCAGAAAGCAGTAAAATGCTGCGCGTGCCTTCTATCGTTCTGCAATTTGTTGATTTAGTGTTTTTCGATGACGCTGAGCAATTTTCTAATTGAAACTATGCCCTTAAACACAATATTAAAAAAGTTAATGACGCAAAAATAATTAACAATCTAATTATCCCGGACTTTAATAATTTTCCTAAATAGGCCCCTGGTCCAGGACCAAAACGACACAAGACTTTTTTTTTTTTGTTGCGACGCGTAGTTTTCGCAATATCGAATTTGTCCGCCTTCCGTGGAACACCCTGCATACACACACAGATATATATGGGTGGTTTCATTTGAAATCGAACACGCTTGTCGGGGTGGGTCCTTCGATTTTTTTTGAAAAAATATATGTAATTGCCCCATTTCTGGGAAGAACAAAACCGCTTTTCAAAATTTTTTAAAAAAATATTTCGCTTCACGAAAAATTATTGAGTGGAGCAGGGTGAAAATCGGTTTTTTACTCCGTGATTTTTCTACCCAGTTCTGTACGCTGGTATAAATACGGGAAGCATACAAAACTCACAGTAATTTTTTGTGCTCTTGTATGTTACTTTGACTATTTTTTAGTTGAAAGGAAAATAATTTTGTATTTTTGTTTATTGAGATAAAAAATGCCAAACATCGTCTCTTTGACAATCCGGTGACATCTTCAGAGCCTTGTAACTCATGAGTCATTATATTTGTCGCTTACCAAATACTATGCGGGTGTAGCCCTATTCATGGGCTATCGACGGGCATAAGTTTAGTTTATTTTATTTTCACTGAAATTTTTATATAAAATTTGAAATATCGTCGAAAATGAAATTTACCGATATTTTGAACCCACTTTATTAAAAAAGGCCATTTTTTATTTCGTTCAATTTTTTTATTATTGCTGCCGATCATATTAACTTTCAATTGGCTTGATGCGATTTCCCCCTTTTTTTGTTGTATCTTCTCTAGAAGTGATCAAAATCACTCCCACGTGACAATGCGGTGACAACTTCAGAGCCTTGTAACTCATGAGTTATTTTATTTGTCGCTTACCAAATACTATGCGGGTGTAGCCCTATACATGGAATATCGACGGGCATAAGTTTAGTTTATTTTATTTTCACAACTTTTTTATATAAAATGTGAAAAATCGTCGAAAATGAAATTAACCGATATTTTGAACCCACTTTATTGAAAAAGGCCATTTTTATTTCTTTCAATTTTTTTTTATTATTGCTGCCGATCATCTGACTTTCAATTGGCTCGATGGGATTTTCCCCTTTTTTGTTGTATCTTCTCTAGAAGTGATCGAAATCGCTCCCGCTTTCTCAGAACGGCCAAACGCAGTTTCCGCAGGTCGGCTTCGCTGCAAAGACTATACTGTTTATTTGTGTGTTCAAATGCAGCGGGTAAATTCATTTTGATTGAGTACACTCGTGCTTGGCTACATATTGTTTATTTCTTAATTTTTAATGATGGCAACTGAAATTCCTTAGTCCGATCGTTAGCGGTACAGCGGATGTTCCATTACCTTTATTTATTCCCAAACCAAAGCAATGTGTGCCTAGCCAAAGCAAATCTACCGTAGCCAATTAAAATAAAATCGTCAAATCGCTTTTCTATATTCCAGAAGGCTGTACAATCTTTGCATTAAGCTTGGTGCGACAAAGTGGAGAAACTAAAAGTCTACAGAGACATTAAGTGACTGCTTTCGCTGCCTTCAGTGCATGTGGGAATCGTTGCTTCTTGGCATCAGAGATATCGATCAGTCTTGAACAAAACCAAACACTTTTATTTTTAACTGCACACACTCGTTCAAACAGAAGGGCCACCGTCTCGGGTTCACCGCTCGCTCGCTTTGGCTCCAGTTTTCGTTCTGTCCGTCTCGACTTACCACGCTGTTGAACTTCTCGGCTGCATCCGACCGCTGCGGTACAAAGTTCAGCTCGCCTCCCGCGCTCGATCGTCTAAGCAGAGGCAAGCCGATGCCGTTGTCAAAAAGTTCCAATATTGCGTTGCTCGTGAAGTGGACTATTTAAAGCACAACAAAATATTGTTTTACACGTGCATCCTAAATATACTAGCGTTAATTAATAAAAGTGTCTATTTATCGCCAACTGGTGTTTGTGTTCTGTAAAACATTGTCTTCGGTTCATGTAAACTCTGTCCGTTTTCCTCACTTTTGTTCTGCAAACTGCTTTTCCTTGTAAAAGAGGGGCATGTGATATTACATATTTTTGATATACACGCTGACAATAAAGAACAGGCAATTACATGGTTATTTGAACGCACGCGACAAGACACATCATGGATTGGCGCCCGTGCCGGATGCTTCCTGGGTGTAACGGAGATGGGTCTATAGCGCGAAGGGCCGGGCGTGCTGTACGTGCCTTACAAGCTGTGTATAGCACAAACAGATATATGACCCCGGTCTGGCTACATGAAGGGCTCGTTCCGCTTTCTCCGCCCTTTGTGCCCTGGCTTTAGACATCGGATAATGGAACATCCGCTGCACCGCTAACTATCAGACTAAAGAATGTCAGTTGCCATTATTAAAAATTTAGAAAATACAATATGCAGCCAAGCACGAGTGTTCTCCATCAAAATGAATTTACCCGCTGCATTTGAACACACATAAGCAGTTTAGTCTTTGCAGCGAAGCCGACCTGCGGAAACTGCGTTTGGCCGTTATGAGAAAGCGGGAGCGATTTCGATCATTTCTAGAGAACATACAACAAAAAAGGGGAAATCCCATCAAACCAATTGAAAGTTCATATTATCGGCAGCAATAATAAAAAAAATTGAAAGAAATAAAAAATGGCCTTTTTCGATTAAGTGGGTTCAAAATATCGGTTAATTTCATTTTCGACGATATTTCATATTTTATATAAAAAATTCTGTGAAAATAAAATAAACTAAACATATGCCCGTCGATATTCCATGTATAGGGCTACACCCGCATAGTATTTGGTAAGCGACAAATAAAATAACTCATGAGTTACAAGGCTCTGAAGTTGTCACCGCATTGTCACGTGGCAGTGATTTTGATCACTTCTAGAGAAGATACAACAAAAAAAGGGGAAATCGCATCAAGCCAATTGAAAGTTCATATGATCGGCAGCAATAATAAAAAAATTGAACGAAATAAAAAATGGCCTTTTTTAATAAAGTGGGTTCAAAATATCGGTAAATTTCATTTTCGACGAAATTTCAAATTTTATATAAAAATTTCAGTGAAAATAAAATAAACTAAACTTATGCCCGTCGATAGCCCATGTATAGGGCTACACCCGCATAGTATTTGGTAAGCGACAAATATAATAACTCATGAGTTACAAGGCTCTGAAGATGTCACCGGATTGTCAAAGAGACAATGTTTGGCATTTTTTATCTCAATAAACAAAAATACTAAATTATTTTCCTTTCAACTAAAAAATAGTCGAAATAACATACAAGAGCACAAAAAATTACTGTGAGTTTTGTATGCTTCCCGTATTTATACCAGCGTACAGAACTGGGTAGAAAAATCACGGAGTAAAAAACCGATTTTCACCCTGCTCCACTCAATAATTTTTCGTGAAGCGAAATATTTTTTAAAAAATTTTGAAAAGCGGTTTTGTTCTTTCCAGAAATGGGGCAATTACATATATTTTTTAAAAAAAAATCGAAAGACCCACCCCGACAAGCGTGTTCGATTTCAAATGAAACCACCCATACATATATATATATATGTATATGTATATATCATGATATATACATATATGTGCACAAATGTCGACTCTTGCGAAAACAGCGCGTCGCAACGAAAAAATGGCTGTGTCGTTTTGGTCCTGGGCCAGGGCCTATTTGGGAAATTATTGAAGTCTGCGATAATTTAGTTGTTAATTATTTTTGAGTAATTAACTTTTTAATATTGTGTTTAAGGGCATGGTTTCAATTAGAAAATTGCCCAGTATCATCAAAAACACTAAATCAACAAATTGCAGAACGATAGAAGGCACGCGACGCATTTAACGGCTTTCTGAAAAACCGCACAAATTCGACGGGTTTTTAAGTTTCGGTTTGCTATTGGAGCGCATCTCCGCCCCGACAGCACCGCGCCCCGTGGAGAGATAGTGCAACCAGCCTCTGCTGCGTCGCGCGATGACAGCGCAGCAGAGGTTGGTTGCACTATCTCTCCACGGGTCGCGGTACCGCCGGGGCGAGATGCGCTCCGATAGCAAACCGAAACTTAAAAACCCGTCGAATTTGTGCGGTTTTTAGAAAGCCGTAAAATGCGTCGCGTTCCGTCTATCGTTCTGCAATTTGTTGATTTAGTGTTTTTCGACGATGCTGAGCAATTTTGTAATTGAAACAATGCCTTTAAACACAATATTAAAAAGTTAATTACGCAAAAATAATTAACAACTTAATTATCCCGGACTTTAATCATTTTCCTCAATGGGCCCTCTGGCCCAGGACCAAAACGCCACAAGCTTTTTTTCGTTGCGATGAGCAGTTTTCGGCAGCGAGCGATGTACCTGAGTCTTCCCCTAGATATACACTACCTATATATATATATATATATATATATATATATATATATATATATATATATATATATATATATATATATATATATATATATATATATATATATATATTGATCCCGTAATTGTTGCACGCATTGGAAAACCACCTGCCCAACACTAACGCTCTGAACAGGGAAACTCCTCTCGCTCGTGTCCCCCCCCCCCCTAGACTTTTTCTATATTTAAAGTAAACAATGCGGGGAAGGGAAAGCAATCCCGCCATCATGTCGCCTCCCCTTCTCCGGAACAGTTCCGACGCCTCTGCTGCTCGGTTATATGCATAACGTGTCATTTGTTCGTAAACAATGCGAGCTATGTGTGCGAGAACGTCAAGTGTTGCTGAGAGCTGGAGCGTAGAGAGACGCTTGTGCCATGTTTGGGAAACCTTCACTCGTCAAGGTACAAAACGCCGCGTCTCTCGATAGCTGCCCGGCTCTTTTTGGAGGCATGCTGTTTTACAGTTGCAAAAGTGGCAGCAGGTCAGCGCGATCCTACAGCACCTACTCTCTCGAAGACCTGCTGAGATTCTTGTCCCTAGAACTTAAAGCTCATTCACACTGCCCCATTTTCTTACGCAAAGTTACGTTACGGAAAATTACGTTAAAGTCGCCGGGACCTTTGCGCTTCATATTAAGCGAGGCTACCAGTTCGAGCGAGCAAGCATGACGCGCGACATTCGAGACACGAATGTTTCGGTGACTTGCACAGTAGCGTAACTTAACGTAAGAAAATGTGACAGCGTGAACGAGCCGTTAAGCCTGGTTCAGACAGTTGCGGTTGACTAGTTTGACTGCGTTGCGGCAGCGAGAAACCAGGACATTCCTGATGCTTATATCGCTTGCCAAGGTGATTCCTTGAATTGAATTCCACGCTTCATACGAAGCACAGATGTGCCGGTGACTCGCTTTCGGTTCTCGCCGCAACGCAGTCAAACGCACTCAAACGCAAGTGTATGAACTGCAGCCTTTACTCTCTATTCCATAAAAAAAGCAGAACGCACGTTCAGTTGATCATTACATCCAATGATCGTCGCAGGGTGCCGAAAAGAGATACGGAATCGGTATTGAAGTACTCGAAGACATGCGTTTTTCGGCCAAAGAAAAAATAACTAAAACAACAAATGAAAAAAAAAAAAAGTCCTTTGAGGCAGGCAGCATTGAGTGCGAGAAGTCCAGAGCATTCCAATACGAGCCCCGACGTTAGCATCCCGAGACCCTCTATTCCCGGAGAGTTTGCAACTGGTCGATCGTGGTCACGTGGTTTATAACCCGCGTTTAGCAATACGAGCTGCGATGAGGTGCCGAAGGCGTTGCTCATCTGTAAACGTCTCCGCCTTTCCGCCTGCTTTCCTCCTCGCAACGCAAAAACACACACTCACAAAAAAAAAACGCAGTGCATGTGTTTTTACGATTAGTATCCGTAGAAGGCAAAGGTAATAAAGCCCTCAGTTGAGAAACTCACCTTTGAAACCCGGCCGCTGGCGTCCACCGAGACCGAGCTGAATACGATAACAGCGCCACCTTTAGCTACGAATTGAAACATGAAAGCTGCTTTACATAACTACTGCGAGATGACCCTGCGAGATGGCGCCACCGGCCCTTGCCCGACTCGACGTGCAGCAGTGCAGGTCCCGGAGGGACGCATCGGGAGAAATGGCGGCGTTGCGATCGCCATTAGCTCGGTTCTCGAGTACGGATCCGGAGCCACTTTTTTAAAGCAGGCTCTATGGCAGTTTTAAGTGAGGGGTTCTAATTAACGTGGTAGAAGTCGACCGCCATTAAATTGCAAACGTTCCCCATGATTTGAGATGGACGCCGTATCCGGTCGGGTATGCTATAGACGTGACCGGATATTGAGAGACCAGCGGAGTTCAAATCCTGGCCCGGTAAACGATTTTTGTCTTTCGGCGGCTTACGTAACATTCATCCGCATATTTTGGTTTATTTCCCCTCTTGGAGACCTTCTACGACGATGAAAATGCCTGTGATATATACCTATTATATCGATATAGAGAAGAAATAAACATTTGAATTGCATTAATGCTAACACCAAAAACGTACGACCGTTGGTTGGTCGCAGGATGCTCGTCCGCCGGAAGTAAACAGAGAAATTAGAAAATTATATTATTTTTCGATTGTTGTTGCAATATTTTATGAACGACAACCAAAAATATTTCTAGAATTTACACAGTCCTAAGCATTTTAATAAAGAATTGTTCACCCAGTATGAGACTTTAAAATGCTGTCGCATTTGTTGGGATCCGTCCGGCCGCGTCCCCCTGGAGTCCCGTCTTCCCGCATTCCTCGCCCCCTTCGCCCGTTCTTCCCGCGCCCTGCCAAGGCCGAGCGGCCCGTCCCCTGCTCACCCGGATCTTTGGGCGGGGGAGCGCTGCCATACGGCTCGTCATCGCCCCTCGGAGATCGTGCGGGGACCGTGGCAAGGGCGTGGGTGCTCACGTGAACGGATCGTGGTGGGCACGTGATCGGTGGGGGCGAGGATACAAAAAGGGGAAGCGGGACAAGGGGGGCTCCCTTCGGAACCTGCGGACTGGCAGTGAGGACGTGCGTGCCGACGACGACCAGGACGACGACGAGGACGGGGGACGCTGACCATCGACGAGTGAGTTTAGCTGGGTAAACTGTTATGAAAGTGCATATTGTGTGAGTGACTTCTGGGGAGCTGAGCGAGGCACGTCCTGATCGGGCGTCGGTCAGGTAGCGACCCACATACTTTGGCGCATGTTAGGGCGCCAAATTATGACGGGTCGGCTATTTTGGACCGACGCCCGATCGGGACGTGCACCGCCTGCGCCCGAAGAGGTCGCCACACATATCACTGCGGCACAGCTCTTCGCTCGACCTGCCGCCGACCGGCAGCGTCCCCCGTCCCCGCCGTGCGCCCTGGCCGTCGCCCGAGACCCTCCTGTCCAGCCCGCGCCACCAGGAGCTGCTGAGGGCGGTGGGCCCTCCACGCGCGTCGAGGCGGCGCTGCGGCTGCTCCAGAGGGACCGGCCCGACCTCCTGGCCCCGGCGGCCCGGGAGCTTCCTGAGGAGGGGGGCCACTCCTGCAGCCACTGCCGCCACCCCTGCAGCTGCTGCCGCTGCCGCTGCCTCCACCGCCGCGACCGCCGCCGCCGCGGTCTCCGACCCGCTGCCGCCCCCGCTGGTGCCACTCCCTCCTCGGCCGGGCCCCTCGCCACCTCGTTGCCTCCTCCGCCCGCCGAGGACACTGTCATGGCGGAGTTGGAGGAGTTTTTGGCCGGGGACCGTCCGCCCTCCACCGACTCGGTCCCCCGGGGTCCGAGCCTTGAGGGAGGGGAGGTGTGGGATCCGTCCGGCCGCGTCCCCCTGGAGTCCCGTCTTTCCCGCATTTCCTCGCCCCCTTCGCCCGTTCTTCCCGCGCCCTGCCAAGGCCGAGCGGCCCGTCCCCTGCTCACCCGGATCTTTGGGCGGGGGAGCGCCGCCATACGGCTCGTCATCGCCCCTCGGAGATCGTGCGGGGACCGTGGCAAGGGCGTGGGTGCTCACGTGAACGGATCGTGGTGGGCACGTGATCGGTGGGGGCGAGGATACAAAAAGGGAAGCGGGACAAGGGGGGCTCCCTTCGGAACCTGCGGACTGGACAGTGAGGACGTGTGTGCCGACGACGACCAGGACGACGACGAGGACGGGGGACGCTGACCATCGACGCGTGAGTTTAGCTAAGTAAACTGTTATGAAAGTGCATATTGTGTGAGTGACTTCTTGGGGAGCGAGCGAGGCACGTCCCGATCGGGCGTCGGTCAGGTAGCGACCCACACATTTCAACCGCAAGCTGGGCGACAATTTCGCAAAATTTTTTTTTCTTTAACCCAGCTAGGACAGTATATCGGACAGCTCTGGGCCTACATCGGCCAGTACCGGGAGGTTAACGGCGGAACGTTGCCAGTGGCGGCCAGGCTCCACCGTTAAATTCTTGGTACTGGCCGACATATGCTGCGCTAGCTGGGAATTAATACGACGCAAAAGTCAAACACAAATCCATCTTTTCTTTGGTTTGACTCGGAAGTGAAATGAAATCCAGGTTAGGGTAAGCAACAAATAATAGCCGGTATTTCTTCTTGGTCGTCTTTTGGTTATTCAAGCTCCACTGGTCTATAGCATATGCAAAAAAGAAAATCCATGTTGGGGGTTTAGAGTGGCTGTGGCGTGAAAGGAAAATCCTCAACCGAGTAAAATCAAAGGTGAGACAGATAATGTACGCGGTACAGACGCGCAATGTCGTTTCTATACGAAACGATCCCTACTTTAAGCCGCAGTCATACCGCACATGCATTGTAGAAAAGACTGTCTACAGACACTAGGGAGTTGTAAGGAATCGTTTTTGCCGAAATTAGACGGTACCATGGGCCCTTCGGTACGAACTGCGCATGCGCCACCACATAAGACTCGCGCATGCGCAGTTCGTGATGGGCAAAAGACGGTTCCCTAAAAGGCTCTACTGGCTGAGGTCTGTTTCTTCCTTGCATGACGGCCCTGTGACACGGGTCGTGCTAAAGCCGTACGCAGACAATGTTTCATGCACACGTATGCGTGAAGCAAACATGCCCAGAAGATCCCTGACGCGCGTCCGCAGATAGGTCTGTCGTGTCTGCTGCAAACACAGCGTCGTTTGTATCGTGAAGGAGCAGGCTATTTGCACCAGACCCTGAAAATGGCATATAAGTCGTTGATAGCCGGAAAAACAAAAAAGAAAGCATACGGAAACGTGTAAATAGAAAAAAACACACACACGCAAGTTTAGAAGCTGAACACCACGCAACCTCTCTTTTTCCGTAAAAAGAAATCGACTAGCCAAGATATTCCGTCAAATCCAATAGAAGACGCGATACCATCACGCGATAGGGCTTCTAACAAGCAGCGATTTCCATCGAAATGATACGCAATGTGATACTTAGTGAAGGAATTGTTAAATGACTTTTCTTCTTCATCCACGCACCTCCTCTTTAGGGGCACTGCATCACTTTCTCTGAAATGTAATACCGGGGGCGTACCGCAGCTCGGAGCAGGTGTAATCGAAAGTGCAGATCCCGTGGAACCTTGGAGCAA
The DNA here is from genome assembly GCA_037355805.1 of Ixodes ricinus. NCBI lineage: Eukaryota > Metazoa > Arthropoda > Arachnida > Ixodida > Ixodidae > Ixodes > Ixodes ricinus. The sequence continues at coordinate 20,774 of JAZHYW010049537.1, read as the reverse complement.
TCCTCCTCCTGCCCGGTTTGATCTGGATGAGCATCGTACCGGCGTGCGGTTGTGTATCACTACTGCGTGGTGCACGTTAAAGACCCCGGGTAGCCGTCGGTACTGCACTCGCTAATTTTCTCGTCTACGGCGGGTACCAATGTCGCCATACTCTGACGGACTAAACTCTCGCTGCTCTAAACATCTGACTAATTTTTTGTTTCTTTTTTTAAATGTCGCCGAGCGTTTATAAACGTATACGATGAGATGCCTCCGCTTCAACGATACTGGCCTCAACTAATACACAGTTCCTACTCCTACCCTCATCCCTAGGAATCCGGGACATCGGCTAGCGCCATCTCTTGGCAGATGCGCGCAAACAGCCAAGTAACGATAAAATTTACCCGATAAAATTTATTAACTCAAAGTCTTCCCGGATATGCGCAACTCCAACGCCCTATAAATGACGGGGCAGTAGTTCCAAGATGGTGGAAGATACGGGGATAGATTTTCTATGCGCCTGCTCGCTCATTCTGGTTAGTGTGTTTAAATTAATTTATTTGGCTTCAAATGCTAAAAGGGTAGAACAGGAGCGTATCACAGGTGCCGGACATTTGATGGGCGTTAGGAAAAAGAGTATGCTTTTTAGAAGTTGCGGAAACATAACAGAACTTGCGATGCTTTGTGGAGGGCGAGCGCGTTCTGAGCGCCGATCTCGTCATTGCATGCGGTAAAATATTTTTGTAGGTGGTGAAAATATTTCAGTGCTTGCGATGTGCCTGGCCACCTGTGCTCTCAAACCTGAGCCGTGCAGTGTGACCATCAAGCTCCTCTAGAACAGCATTCACAGTATCTCTGCTGACAGGCTGACAGCTTATTACACACCTTCGTGGTTTTAGCGCATTGCAACATGCGATCATCCTGCGCCGTGGTTGCTAATAGGCAGTTTCAGCATGGCGTAACCAAAAGCTATACCATAAGATGAGGCATTGCAACCAGAAGTTTGGGCTGCACCTTTGAAGCATGGTTTTCAGCGCGTGCCATGGCGTTGCCGTGCCTACGTTTGCCTGCGGTAACGCAGTGCCAGAATTGCATAATAAAGCCTTCGGCGTGTTTAGGGGTTTTATTTATTGCTCTTTTTGAATATATATTCAACCATAGAGTGTTTCTACACCAGTGTACTGTTATTCGCATCGACGTGACCCGCCTCGCCAGAATTCCCGTTCTAACTTCTCAGCACACCCTACGACCGACCCACAGACGCACTTAAAGTTGATGCTATAATGTAAGCGTAGTCTGTCTTCTAGAAGTGCTTGGGGCAGAACTGTCGAGGTCCTTGTCAGGGACTTTCGGTGCATAAAATGCAAACCCATTCCCGATGCATGTCTATCGCTCGATACACCGTTGCGCGAGCAGTTCTCTCCTACTTTCTCGAAAAAGACTTTTCGTAAATCTAGCGCAAAGGCTTTGTACTATTTGCGGGAGCTTTGCCGTCATATTGAGCGCAGATTGTGCTGGCGACTGCGGGACCCGAAATTCGCACGGTATGCGGTCTACGAAAACGTCCCATGAAATGAGACACCCCGCTCTTCGTGCGACGCTCTTGCGAAGCGGACCACAATTGCTCTGTTAACGCCCCCGGTTTTTTCGTGTACTCTTGTCGAACATCCATCCCTGTAACGGCCATAGGCCAACAGTATCAATAAATAAATAAATAAAAACTGACTGATGCACGAACACCCCGCCAGAACAACAGCACAAAGGCCGACCTCCGCCGCCATCCCGGCTCCTCTGGTTCTTCGTTCGTCCGCGAGAGGGCGAGCGACGGGCTGGAGTTGCGAATACTAAGATAAGTTGGATTTACAAATGCAGGAAAAGTTTCATTACCCTATGACTGTTTCTGTAGGTTCCCGGAGGAAAACAAAAGCGATTTCAAGTTCTCCCGGATATAACAAGATAAGTTGATTTATTAGTGCAGGAAAAGTTTCATTACCCTATGACTGTTTCTGTAGGTTCCCAGCGGAAAACAAATGCGATTTTCTCTATTGATTCGCACAAGAATGTTCGTTCCGTTTTTAGTTTTATCAAAGTTACGAAACAACAATTAGATATTTCACATCGTTCCCGGAGAGATATATAGTAGGGACTGTGCGCTATCTTATTTTGTATGCATCTAACCTATAACTAAATTTTCCTAGGTTCCGTGACCGATAATTTATTGAATCTTCATCTCCTGCCATGCATATGTATCGTTCCTGCAGCATGACAAATGCTACAGGAAAGAGCAGTTGAAATTCTCGCAATCACATTTATGCAAAGGACGTTTGTGCGATCTCATTATTTTGCCACTCTGGTACATACTTAATTTTTTAAATATATTTCTGGCTCATAACTGGGCATATTTCTTTTTTAAAATGAATGGAGTTTATTAAATTTACAGGAAAAACACCGAATCTGTAAAAAATTAATAAACACAAACAAAACAGAATAACACAATTCTAGAAAAAAGTAAACACCCTAATTATCGGCATCCGTAACGTAAAAAAAGAATCAAAGGGTTGTCGTTATTGCGCTTAGCTAGACCCGCCTATGAGTTCACTTCCCAAAATAGTAGTGAACGGTCTGCGGCAATCGGGTGATAACTTTTTGTATCTAATGGAGGTGATTTTGTGGAGCAATTTCTGACTGCGTCATATCGACTGTCGCAGTGGTAAAAGACACACAACAACAACAACAACAACAACAACAACAACAACAACAAAGAAGTCAGGCAGCTCCGTTCCTACGTGGCACGTTTTAACCCTACCTCAGAAGATATCTTCGTTCTGCGCTTCAAACAAGTGGCACAAAATGCATCAACCTATCTACATCGAGAAATGCGCGATAAATAGGATTCGAAGACCGTAAGGGACAACAAGCGTGTTTAGCGTGAGCTAGTGAAAGTGTAATTGCAGTTGTTTCCAACGACGGCGTTGCCAAAGCGTCCAGATGACATACATTCCGGCAACATTTCCAGAGGACTTGACATTTCAGTTGAGTGTAGCTGGTCTGGACTCTGGCAGGTGTGTTACGAATTGCTTACTTTATTTCAGATATAGTCGTTTTTCCATTTGCTCATGGAGCCAAATGGATTTGTTATATTTGATATTTAAGCTGGTGTTGGCTCGCTCGAGTGCCAGGGAAGACAGAGATATGAAAGGGGCATGAGGAAGATGAGAGGCTTGCGAGGTTCGCTCTGGTTGTCGAGATAAAAGGCGCTGAAGGTAGCGGCGTTTAATGGTAGCGGCCCATTAAATGCCGCTACCATTTCTAGTGCATGTATCATAGAAATTTCAAGCATTTTTCAGGTAGTGCAATGTTGCACTTCTGTGCAAAATTTTGTTGGTCTTGCAATGACGGTTTTTTATTTACATAAGGTTCCCAAATGTGAACATTGGCCAGAAACGATATACATTGAGTCATAGGATAAATCAGTCACAACGTGATGAATATTGTTCCGCTCAACCTACTTGTGAAACTGCTCTGCGCAGTGGATGTGCAGAGGGACTTCACACTTTTGCACATCATTCGGGAGTTTTTCTTGCAAAGCCGGCAGCGTCTTTGCTTTCCGGATGGAACCATGTGATGGCCACTTCCATTAGTGTTCCAGAAGTGCAAGGCTCCAGATGGACCTGGTACTTCTCGTTCCGGGGCAACTTCGCCGAAAAGGCCTTGTACAATGAGTCGCACAAACTGCAATTGATCATGTTGAGGCTCGTTCTGGAGGTCCACGTGGAGCCTCCATGCTGCCACTCGCAGCGTCACAAGCAGGTTGGAAAGCAGTGGCCAATACCATTTCTTACTACGAAGAGTGGGCCTGTAGTCACTAATAAACCTATCAAGCAAATCAACGCCACCCATGTGCTTGTTATATTGCTGGATGAGTTTGGGCTGTTGTGCTTGAACTCTCTTGCGCTGTGTTCGACTGTAGTGGGTGGTGCTCACCATAGGATGAACAGTGTCATAGTTGGTTGCCAAGCACACGCACTTGTTATCGTTCCATTTGACAGCAAGCACTTCTCCGTCGCAGCGCAAGTCGAACTCTCCGCGGTCTTTTTTGCTGAGTAGCTTGGTGTCTTCAAGGGGACACTTTTTAGCCTTGCTTCTCTTACTGTTCCTGTCGCTCGAAAGCCCAAGTGTTTCAACTCTTGCAGAAGGCTGTGCGATGTGAAGAAGTTGTCCATGAACACGGTGTGGTCAGTAGGCATAGAAACACATTTCAATGCAGTAAGTACCACTCGACTGCCCAAAGGCTCTGCGGTTGATGTTTCAGCATTCTTTCCACAGTAGATGTCAATATGAAAAGGATATCCCGAAGAAGAGCACAAGACCCACTGCTTATACCCAAAACGAATGGGCTTTCCTTTGATGAACATCTTGCAGCTGTGGCGTCCAAAGTAAGGCACCATTTGCTCATCCACACTTAGCTCCGTTGCAAATACGCCGAACTGCAGCAGGCTTTTGTTGACTGCTTCCAAAAGCGGACGAAGTTTCGAAATCTTGTCGTTCTTGTCCAGCGTTTCGTTGTTGGCTGCATGTAGGTACTTTTTTATCTGTCGAAACTTGAACCGGCTCATCACTTTTCCAACGAGAGGCACGCTCACGTCTTCGGCTTTGGACCAGTACAAATCCTCTCGGGGTAACGAGTGGTAGCCAGTCAAGAAAAGTATGCCCAGGAATTTGTAGAGGTCCGTTTTAGTGAGTATAAACTGGTGATCATTCCTCTGGCGGGCATATCTATTAGTCTCAGTGATGAGGAGATTCACCACTTCGTCATTGAATAACTTCTTGAAGAGAAGTATAGGCTCCATGTCTACTAAATCGGGACGCAGGACGCGAAGAGGTTCAGGCACAGTTGAAGTGATTGGTTCTGAGAATATCTCATGAACCTGCCAGTTTGGCACATCTGCTGTTTTTTTTTCTTTTTCTTTGCTGGCTGCTCAACCGTTCGGTCATCAACATTTGTAGATTGCACTTCAACTTCGCCGGCGACATCGCACGGCAGAGTAGAGGTTAGCAACATATCAGCGATCTCCTCTTCCTCGTCAGTCAAAGGGTCGCCTCCATTTGATGGAGGCAGGATTACCAGGTCTGCACTTTCTTCGTCGTCGTCGTCGTCTAGAACCATTTGAACCGCCTCTTCAAGCGTCAAGCAACGCCGCCGTGACATCTGTAAAGCCAGTATTCATGTTGTAATTATTCCTAAACACGGCCCCTGCATGAACGCCGAACAGAGGCACCGCCACCATAACCTACATATTCGGCCATTGTTCCCTTTTGGGAACATCGAAAATTATAAGCCTCCAACATGCACAATATATTTGTCTCCACAAATTCAACTTTATAAAACAAAAATATATGTTTCTGGGACAAGATATAAAAAATATAGAGCGTTTTACATTATTAACATACCTTTGGTCGTGATTCGTGTCGGGAACGATGAAAGCAGGCGCGGCAAGGCGCAAAATACCACAAGAAAACGTGATTGAGAAGAAAACGAAACTATAGCATTGGAACGAAAAGTTATCTCCCAAATGATCCGTCTTTTTAGAACATATAAATCTTGATTTTAGTCATTTTGAAGCAAACATGAAAAAACTGGGAGCAGTTTTTCAATCGCAGGTTTTTGTTCCCAAATGGGAACAATGGACCTTAATGGGCCATTGTTCCCATTTGGGAACAGCGCTCCATTTGGGAACAATGGGCGTTTAATCCGTTCCAAAAGAGCGGATCTACGAATTTTGGGGAACTGCGCCTACGCCAGGAATCTGAAGCGTTCAAGCTATATGGCATAGAAATCTGTTAACATTGACTGAAAGAGTTGTACTACATGATTCCCCGGGAAGTTTGCGAGATTCGCCCTGACGGTTGGGATAAAAAATGAAAGACGTTCACAATCTCTGTAATGCGAAATCAGAGCGCAGCTCTTGAGGAAGAGGAGCGGAAGGTACGGAGGGGAGCGTATGCCTCTCCTCCTCCTTCTCATCCCCCTCCCCTCCTTCTCTCCTCCCATTTAGAGGAAAATTTTTGCTAAACTTTCCGCTAAATTTAACGGGAAATTCACAAAGAAAATTACGCTAAATTTAACAGAAATATTCCCGCTTAATTTCACCGGTTAAGTTTCCCCGCAAAATGTAGCGGGAATTTAGCAAACATTTTCCCGATAAATTCAACAGGAAAATTTCCCGTTAAATTTAGCGGGTTGAGTTTCCCCGCTAAATTTAGCGGGGAAGATACGATTAACGCGAATTAAATACACTCCAGAGAAGGTAAATAAGATAGAATATTGACACTTTTAGAATTTTAAATGCAACTTTATAAAAGCATAAAAAAAGAAGCCTCTAAGACCGCCCGAGAATCGTTCGCAATCAGCATCCTCCCTTTCTCTATACTTCGTTTAACCTTAACGTCGAGACGCAGCCGAAGCTACGAGCTGGTAGAATCAATCAGACAACCTCAAAAGCGTACCATCATGATGTTCGTCATTTTTTTTGTACGTGTTCTGTCATCGCAGAACCAATCATAAACAGAAAGGGCCTAGTGACTTGCACTTTTGGTGCTGCTTATTGGTTCATTACTTCGTAGCGTCACATTCGTCTAGACTGAAACTGAAACGAATATCTCTGACGCCTGATGCTGCATTTCCTCGGAAATGGAGGCGGCCAGGTTCAGACGGTGAAATAAATGGAGGCCGGAAAGATTCATAAAAGAGGAGGCGGAGGCTAAGATAGCAGTAAGCCCGTTCTTCCTTACCTCGCTTTGACAGCCTCATCTCGCGGGTACTCCGGCGATTTGTTTTTAGCTACCCCGACTAAATACATTTTCAAAATCGCCGCCTTTACCATTTCCGATATGCTATTTATACTTTGTCTCATCCTACGATGGACTAAAGGCCAAAGCCCCGGGCTGCCAGGTCCAATCACGTCCCACGCTAAGCTATGACATGCTTAGCATTGATTAGAGGTGGACGAATAATGCTCCGAACCCAAAAGCGCTGCATCATTTTTATGGCTTCGACACTGCAAAGAGCCTGTACGTCGTGTCTTTTTTTTTGCAATGTAAAAGTGTTGAGTCCCTCACTGCTATTCGATTAGCACCACCGCACCACTGTCCGCCCATCTCCATCAGCGATCCGAGACGCGGGCACCGATGCGTGCATCGAAGCGAAGTGGCACACAATTTCTAAGTGGCTCGTGATTGGATCTGGCGGTCGGTTGCTTTTGCCTTTATAGTCCATCGTAGGCTGAGACGAAGTATAGTATCGCAAAATTCAGAATAGTTATTGTGAAATCGGCAAGTGAATATGATGCCAAAACAAGCATACAAATATGCTCCTGCTTTTCAATGCCGTGACATCAGGGAAAGGCAGACTTGCAGATGGAGGGGGCTCAGGGGGCAGTCAAAAAATGTACTATGCCGAGCATTTGTTTCGTGCTGCTGCGCAGGTGGCGGAGTGAGCTTCCAAAGCACTCATTTGACACCATTGAAACTGCTTGTAATCAGCTGGGAACAAAGTCTGCAGTCTGCAAAGAGTGAATCACTGTCTTCCACTGATGTCACTTTTTCATTGTTGCTATTAGATACTTTCACTTTGAAAAACACAGCGAAGACCAAAAATATAAATTCAATACCTTCGCGGGAAAAATAATTGTTTGGCCCAATATCTGGGTTACTATTTCTGCTATGTTTGATGGTGCGTTTGGCAAATCTTTAAGCGAATCGGGGACTATAAGAAGACGCCGAAGTAAACCTTTAGGGTTAATACGCCACGTGGTGTGAAAACTTGGAACTAGGCCGACGTGTCCCGGAAAGCTGGCCGTGTACTATGCAGCTCCTTTCGTACGCAGCGGGGTGGGGGAGGAGGAATGGTTAACGCACCGCTTACGTCATTGATCAAGCGCGCTAGGACGTCAAACAAACAGCTGCGCTCTGTTCATAGCACACTCTACCGTGGCCGTGCCACGTACGCGACTAATACCGACACGAGCAACTTACGATCGTGTGTCTTAGAACCTCTTAAAAAAATTTATGACGAGGGAACGCTGACGTCATCTATCAGGTAACCAGGAAAAACTTGACATTTACAAATATTTCCAATTTTTTTTTTCGCGTATTCAGTGGTGGTCCAGTTTGCTTTTGGGCTTGGAGCAATATTTGGAGCAGAAAAATTCACGTTATGGACACATTTGTATCAGAAAAAAAAAAATCTTTTTGGAGCAGCATTGGAGCAGCACATAAGGAAGTTTGGAGCAATTTGGTGCAGTTTCCTATTAGTGATGCCAGCACGCATTCATGCGATCAGTTACGTGATGCCCATAAAAACTCAAGGTTAGCAGTTATTTCCAACTATAGTTGGTGACAGTTTCAGAGTAAAGTGGAAGCTCCTCGCTACTCTTTCCACTTTTGCAGAGTGAACTCTGCACTTTACTCTTAACCTAAAACCAACTGCAGTCGAATTGCCCTTCGACGGCTGTGAAGCTGTGCTTTAAACAGTCAAATTCGTGTTTTTTTTTCATTAGTGCCAGTAGGCATACATTAGCAGGATTGATGTAAGTGTGCCAACTATAACCATTGAGAAGTCGATGTAGAGTACCAAGTTAACTTTAGATTAGGCGTCGAAGTTTTGGCTAAGGGCCCGGTTTGGGGACCTGTTACACTCTCCAGGGTCATAAAATAGATAAGATTACATGAATGAGAAAATAATCAATAAATAAGTCAAGCATCCAAATATAAAAATTAAAAACAGCAAAAAAATGTATAGGTGGTTGAATGTATATATACTTTATTCTTTAATGCAATATGTAGCAAATTATGACATTAAAAAGTAATTGTGACCCAGAGAACTCACCAGGCATATATGAAAGTGCGTATATAAACACAGGGCAAAAACTGAGAATGCAAGATGTGATGATGAGAACATGCAAGAGTTATGACACACATCATAGTTACACAGACGTGAAACAGGGAACCACGAATATAGTGATGCCGCTGATGACAATGTACAACAAATACTATGGCGATAAAACCGGCGTTTTGATGCAGAATTTCTTAATCTTTTTTTGTATATTCGTTTGCGCTTTTAAAACGCGTCGCAACGCCGCCTCTTTTTTTTTTTTCGCGCTTTCCTTTTTTTTTTTTTTGTAGCTCTGGGCCGCGGGCCTGGCATCACTGGAAAGACCGTGGCCATCTGCGTGACGGGCGGAGCGGTTCTGCGGGCCGGAGTTTTGAGACCCTGCTCTAGAAAGACAGATAAATTGACACTATACAGAGTCTTATCACGTGAAACGAGCAAATAATCAATAAAGTATTCTGGGTTTTTCCAAAAGTATATAGACATTTTCACGAGTAGTACGATCAAGGATCCACATTATCTGACGTGAAAAAAGGCAACAGTTTAAAACCAAGCAGTCCCGACCGAGCATGCTAACGAAAGAGGAACCATGTGTGAACAGCAGATCTCGAAAATGCGGTTGTAACAGTCGAAGATTTCCTGTGAAGTACTGTCCGCACCTTTAAAGTCCACCTTTATTGGATGGCAAGACAAAGTTTGGATTCAAAAATCCGGAGTGTGCATTGGGTCGAAGGTGGCCCCTGTGCTGAGTAGCATTTTTCTTGCAAGAGTGGATCGAGGCAATTAAAGTAAAGTTAGAGGGACGTACTGGAAAATTTTCAAAGATACGTGGATGACTATCTTGTATTCGTACGAAAAGCCCAATCTTAGCCAGACAATCCAGAGACGTGCTAAGAACATTCACTGAACAAGGATTGGGGCCCAAATTCACTTTCGAGAGCCCCCAAAGAACGCCAGATTCAGTTTCTGGATCTCAGTATCGATGTTACGAATGAGCATGTATGTTGGTCTCACCATCCCAGAACCGCTAAGTCTCTGCTCGATTTCCGGGTCCGCCCATTTTCAAAGCTTACGAAAAACGGCATTGCTTGTGTCGTAATGTTCGGAATCTTGCGCTGTCAAAATCGTGCGAGCACAAAATGAAGGAGAGCGTTTTGGACCAAATAGCAAGGCTCCGAGAGAGCAGGTTTTCAGATCCGGTAATTACCGCAGCCATGCGAAAAAAGTAAAGAAGGGGATTTCAGGGCCAACGCAGCAACCAACTGTGCTGAGCGGGAAGGGGAATAACAAAAAAGGTGACTTCTATTCCGTACGTTCACCGTGTTTCACACCGCGTTAAAGGGGATCGCAGCAGGAACACGGTGTGAGTGTCGTTTTTTCGGCCAAAAAACATAAGCTGTAGCCGAGATTTGCCCCATAGAAAAGGCGTGTTAGTGCGCTGGAAAGGTCCTGAGCAGTCATGGTTGCACTGCAAAGCATGGAACACCGTTCGTATCGCCTGCACCATTGGAGCAGTATATGGGGATACCGTTTACATGTGGGCGGGTGTATATTGGCCGAACGGGGCGCTGTGTTGAACATCCAGTTAGAGGCACCAGAGTTCGTTGAAGGGGTGTGCGTACTCCCATCTTGCAATGCATTGTCGAGATTGTAACTGTGAGCCACGATTGAGTGACACTGAAGTTTTGTTTAAGCACAGGGACCAAGTGTCTAGAGAGATAGTAGAAGCGTACCAAATAAAAGAGGCCGGGAACCTCGTGTGTCAGTCAGCTTCGTCTTTGGCGCTGCTGGACAGCGAGGTGGCGTTTTTGGACTTGGGATAGCAACACGATGCCATTACGCTGCTGTAAAGTGTCTCGTAGCACGCGGACCGGGGGGGGGGGGGGGAGGGGGGTGAACTGCAAAAGATGAAGTGTCGTTTTTATGTTATTTTCCTATTACAAACACTTCAGTTGATTAGTCAGCGCTCGTCCCGTGTCTTCCTTCTTCGTCCTCGTTTGTTTTTTCGCGCTGTGTCCCAAGATGAATTCCCGCCAACTCGCCCAACTCTCCATTCTTCTATGTGTGAACACATTCCTATAAAGAATATGACAGGCGCCTTAACATGAGCGAGCAGAAAAAAAAAATTATTTGTGCTTGCTATTCTTCAGTAGTGAGCTTCGAAATGCAACTAAAACTGTTAAAACTACGCCGCGTTAAGAATGTCGGTAAAATTGGTGTGAAACCTGTGAAACTATGTCGCGGAGCCGGGAACCTGGATTGGATGGGGATGGCCAAATGGATGGATGGATGGATGGTAATGGCTATACCCTTTGTAACACATGCCAGCTTGCACTCCTAGTCGAATGTATAATCATCCCTTTTTAAATTTTGTGTAAATATTGTTCTAAAACAACCCTCCCCCTTTAAAGCGTTCCCAGTGCTTATTATCATCTGTATTTTCACCCCTCCCTAGATCTTTTCCACCAATCTTCCAATCTCCTCTTTGTTACCGCAATTCTCTCCCTATCCATTCGTCCATCCATGTCTGCAAATCCCAGTGCCCCCTCCAAATTCGTAGTCACTCCCTCAAGAGGGTAGGACGCAGACCCGTGCACCTCAAAATTACATGTTCTGTCGTTTCCCTTTCGCGGTTGCGTACGTCGCATAGAGTGTCTATTTCCTGGAATTTAGCCCTATATGTTTTCGATCTTAGCACACCCGTTCTAGCTTCAAACAGCAAGGAGCTTCCAATGAATTATCATACATCTGTTCCTTCTTTATTTCTTGTTTTTGTGCCCTGTATATTGTTAAAGGTGATTTCCCTGCATTCTTTCTTCCCACAATTTCCACTGTTTGCTTTATTCCCTTTGCTACTGATATGCTCCGATCGGCCCCATCTCGTTGAATGTGATTCAGATATCAGCTTGCGGGTTCGGTTCGTCCACTTAGTGTTTAGGCTTTTCATATATTGTGATACTTGCACACTTTCCCTGCCCACCGCGTATCTTCAATTTCAGCTATAGTCTTTGTTCAAAGCTGAATTTACTGATCGCTTCTCTACTCTCGAAAAAATGCCCCATCCATACCCCCTCTACTCTCTCATTTGGTGTATTCCCATGTGCCCCAATGCCAACCTACCCACACTCCGTTGCTGTATCTCTAGACCTGCCTGGATTTCTGACCTCACACACAATACCGCATTCCCAAATGACAGTCCAGGCACCATGACTCCCTTCCATACACTCCCTCACGACTACATATCTATATATAGTTCCAGAGCACTCCTGTGTTTCATAATACCTGAATCCCGTTTCCCTTTCTTTATTACAATATCTTCATGTTATTTTAGATACTTTCTTCCCTCATTTAACCATACTCCCAGATATTTGTACTTCTCTACGTGTTCTATGACAGTGTCTTGTATCTCGAGAGGTTCCCCTTTGCGTCGTTATGAACTAGTATCACAAACTTGTTCCTACTGAAGTTTAGGCCTAAAGTGTCCCCTTCCCCGCCACAAATACTAATTAGTGCCTGCATTGCCTCTCGACTCTCTGCTACAAGTACAATGTCATGTGCATACATCAGCCCTGGTAAATCCTGATTTACTTTTTTCCCACCCTCCATGCAAGTAAGGTCAAATCCTAAATTGCAATTCTCTAATCTGTTTTTCCATCTCCTAAGGTATATCATAAAGAGCAGGGGCAAAATGGGCAGCGCTGCCTAAGTCCTCTTTCTATTGCTACTCGTTTTGTGGTTTCGGCTTCCCAAGTTTTAACTACCCTGTTATCTGCTTATATCTGTTCTAGAAACTTAATCAAATTTTCATTTAATTCATATCCTTTAAACCCCACTGGATTCCCACAGTTTCCAGACGAAAACGAAAACTCTTCCAAAAGCCAATCTCGTTCTCAGCCTCGTTCGCTTTGGCGCAGTTTGGCGCAATTTTTTTCCTTTGGGCGCAGCAAGGCGGAGGCAAGGGGGAATTTATCAAAATAGCGCGAATGGCGCAACTGGTCCCACCCCTGCGTATTAATCTTACGTTCTCGGCAGGAGAAAAAAAAAGTGTGATAATACTTTAACCGACCATTTGTCATAAATCGTATGTATATATTTATCTCTCAAATACCGCGAAACCTTCCAGTGAAATGCAGTTCCAGGATCTCCTCGTAGATGGCGCCAGCGTGCCGGTGTGTCGTCTCCTCGTGAGCGATCACAAGAACTCTGTCGTAAGCAGATGCAAGTGTGTGAACAGCACCTTAAAGCTATCGCTTTTAAACTCAATAGATGAGAAAGGTTTTCGGTCAACTTCTCTCGGGTAGAGGCCTTTGTTTACCCGACTGGGTTGAGGGCTTGATGAAACTTCAGAGGTGTGTTGTTTCCGACGTCGTTGGAGGTTCCCTTGCCGTATATAACAGAAGCTATGTGGCAATAGGGACTTTTGGTAAACCGTTACCGTGTTTCCGCAAGTACCGTACTACTTGGAGCCTTTGAAGCATACTTTTAAGCGCGCGCCCGGAGCCGGGACCGCGAGGCGCGCGCTTAAAAGCAAAGCTAGTGCTAGCGCGGTAGGCGGAACACGGTAACGGTTTGCTAAAATTTCATAGTAAAATGTGCACCTGTATTTGAGAAGGGTGCTGTATACACGCGTCGTCTTTTTGTTCCCTCAATCATTTTTGGGGTTTCGAGGCGCGAACTTTCGCAAGATCGCCTGCATCCTAAAGTTCGTTTTTTTAGCAGTTCTTGAGATATGTTTCTAAACGTTTTCATAAAAAAAAAAGAAGGCAAGAAGCGCGGAGTAACACAATCCTAAAATTGAAAAGAAGACAGCAGCACGGAAAGCCCGACTGCAAGTTGTGTCTGAAGGAAAGGGAAAAATATAGTAGAAAAAGAAAATAAACGAAGACGACAAAGGACCTACTGGTCTGTAGGCGTTCCTTCGTTACACATCGGACTACGCTACAATTACAAAAACTACTTTTGCTCCTTGTTTACTGACGACCGTTGTAAAGCGTTTCTCGGAAACGGGAAGGGCTTTATACACACTCGCGATGTTTGCGTTGCGGATTTCTCAAGCTTGACTAGAACGGCAATTCAGAGGGCCGAAAGCGGATGTTTCGTCGGCCTAGTTTCTCGGCGGTATTTTCCGAGCGAAAGGCCGCTCGTCGTTCAAGCAGAGAAAAGTGTTATTCTGTCGGCTTTCTTGTCGGATCCACGGACACCATCAAAGCTGTGTATTGAACAGGCCACTCAAGCCGCGGATACGCTGTTAATATATCATACAAAAGAGAGTCTGAAGATACTGGATGAGGGGTGTCTTCGTCCTTGTTGGACGGTCCTGAAACATTGGTCATACAAGAACCTGTCTGCAGGCACGTGTACGAAGAAAACATGCTTCAAAAGCTAATGAAAAAGTGTGCTTCATTAACAATACGCGGCAAAGAAACTTCTCCTGACGGAGAGTTCGCCTAAAATAATTATGAACACAAGAAAACACGATACAAAAAGACGAAAACGTTTTCAGTAACCAGAGATGTAACGATAAGTGTTCCGTTTAATATATTGTACTAGATTAGTTGCCACACCGAAAAAAAAACAACATGAAAAAAATATCTCTCCAAAATTTAGGAACAAATAAAAAAAAATTCGTGCCAAAACACCCGTCTTACCTTACTTACTAGCATGGCCAATCATGCTAATAAAAAATGGGAAATGCCGCAGTAAGCATGGTACAATGGAAACGCGAATACACGTGTGTTTGTTTAAAAGTCACGGCATAATTTCCGCATAATTTGCCTCGGATGATGAACTCGTACAACTTTTATCGCAAAGTGAGTGCTGGCGAAATTTAGTTTTGATATCGTGGCATTGACCCCGTAAGTGTGACATGAGTGCTCAAAGCAAACCGTTGCTAGGAGTGTTGTCATGGAGGAATGCTCGGGACTGGATTTCGCTCCGTAAGAAGCATCGTTCAAAATCTGACTCGGAATTTCAGGGTCTTAAACTAATATATATGGGAAGCCTAGATTTCACAGTTACACGACAGTAGTTTACCGAGAATCGGCTGTTTCTGAAATATCAGCGACGGCAACTTCTTGTCCCCTAGACGTCATGAGATGCCTACTACAGAGTATGAAAGCATACGGAATAACTGATATATGTCATCTCCAACAGTTTGAATCGTTTGCATAACAATACGATCTTGATCTTGTATTTTTAGGGAACATGGCAGGTCAAGGAAAACTCGTTGAATTATTAAAAAAAAACGAATTGTATGTGCGTGCAATACGGACTACTCTCTGATGAAAATCGTTAGACGTATAGAGATCTGCTAAACATACAGCGAGAGATGCACCTGTTTAGATTATAATATCAAAGCGGCGTCGGGCCCTCGTTTTGACTTTGCAGTCGACGCGTGCATTGTAATAAAGGAGTAATTTGTTTTACCCTAACATGGACGGTTCGAGACCCCAAACTTTGTTTCTCAGGCTCGCAACATGGGTGAGTGTTTCGTACCTGGTTGTAATCACCACACTAAGAACAAAATCTTGCTCGTTTTTCAGTTTTCATTAAGAACCAACCATCATAGGATCTGGAGAAAAACATGAGGTGCGTTATCTCTCTGTTAGGGGCTGTTCGTTTGGTCACACGAATATGCACTGAAGCAACTTCTGTACGAACTCCTTGAAAGGTGAGCTGGCCTGCACTTTGACGTTAATTGATACACTTCCCGTTTTCGTCGTAAGTGATTAGGCTTCACAGTGTTTTCACCCTTCTCGAACACCGCGGAAGCCATGGCGGAATCCTCCACGGACAGGCGTTCGCGCGCTCGCGCATCTCGAGCGTCGATCAAGGCTGTGCACAGGCACTCTTCGCTTTCAAAATTTCGCAGTACGTTGACCTCAAGGATTGCAGTCTCATCACCAGCTTAATTTAACGCAGTCGCGTACTACCTCAGAATAAACCACTGAGCCCGCGAAGCCATTGTGTTGTCTGGTATCGAGGCAAAACCGGTTCTAAAACTTTATGACGGGCGTTTATCATCGCTTTATGGCACTGAGACGATAGAGAATGACTTGATGATTAGATATTGACAAGGCAGAATGCATACAAAATATTAACTTATTTTTTGCCAGACGAATTCTAACCTCACGTTGAGCCCCCATGCATTTGTCCCTAACAACGGCCCAGGAACGGTTTGTCTGGAGCACGGCGCCATGTTGTGACGTCATCACTTACGAGGTCAAATGCCGCAATAGACATCCTCCAAAATCGAAGCGATCATAGTGGCGCAATACCGCACGAAGCATCTTGGGTGCTTTTGGGCCACTAAGTTTTGGTTTCAATTTTCCGACCTTACTTCACGACATCCTATGTGCGACTAAATGCAGTGCTTGCATTTTCGAATAAGCAACTTTCCTTATAATTAAAATGTTTTAGGTGTTGCTTACCGATACGGATACAATGTTGGGGCACGTTTGCTCAGCCTCCCGTTGTGCCGGAGTTTCTGAGCAGCTAAACACCAGACGACTATGGCACATGGAAGAAGTTACTGGGCCATTCATCCTGTTCCATCGTCTCCTCAATGTCCTGGGCCTCTTAGATTATGCCTGAGCCGGGAGGGTCTTACTGCACTCTGGAGAGGAAACAACGCCACTAGAAAGGTATGGGACGCTGCAAACCGTACACATGCACCTCGGTAAGCTTAGGCAGGTCGTTACGGCCGCTGGAAGTTTGTTTCAACGAGGGCTAGCTCTTACGATGATGATCTGGTGCAATGCAAGGAAACCCTGACTTTATTTCCATCAAATGCTGAGATGCACTACTTCGTCAACGGTGCGATCGAAACCGATACCATGCCACTTCTCTCAATGGCCAACGGGGTCCATATAACGCACCGCGCGCAGTGATGCGTTCAGGGATTTTTGGGAGGAATCTATATATTTAAAGACGATAAGAGGCGCTTTTTCGCTTCTCGGGCCTTGCATCGCTTCCACCCATTCACGGTTGAAATTTGTCCAAAACCGCTCGTTGTGACAAATCTGAGAGCTTTTTTTTTTAAATTATGTTAGCATTTATTTCACATACTGCCGTTTTTCTTTTTTTTTTCGTTTGATGATCGTGGTTTGCCTTGGACTGGTTTGTATGGGACT
This sequence comes from Ixodes ricinus, assembly GCA_037355805.1. Classification (NCBI taxonomy): domain Eukaryota; kingdom Metazoa; phylum Arthropoda; class Arachnida; order Ixodida; family Ixodidae; genus Ixodes; species Ixodes ricinus. The sequence continues at coordinate 3,773 of JAZHYW010049537.1, read as the reverse complement.
GAACTGGACTGGTTTCGTGACTACAAGCCGCGGTTTCCGCCGTGCACTTTCACTCCGTTCGTTCGCTCGTTACATTCATTTTCCTTCTTACATGAGTGAAAGAGTCTTCTGGGACGCTTCCAATGACGCACCGAGGGAGCGGAAGAGGAGGCGATCGAGCGGCCGTGGCGGTGGCACAACCTACGCAACAACGTAACGCCGAGACAAAGGGACCATGCCGTTAGCGCGAAACCACCGATACCCGGTAGAAAAGATTGGCTCTTCGAAGAAAACAGTATGCGAACCGTTACGAGGCTGGGATTCTCATCCTTCGCTGAGCGCAACGAAGGATTCTCATCCTTCGCTGCGCTAAATGCTAACGGATTTCGTCGAGAATCAGCGCTAGCGACCAACAGCAATTTCGGCATCATTTTATTTCTACCGGCATACGTGGTCATATGTATGACTACGTATGACCACGTATGACCTACGTAGCACATCGCGAAAGTCGCGTAACTAGGCTAAATGCGGCATTACTCGACACACCCTATTCTCTGTTTCACCATGAGTGCGAGCTAGTGCGAATGTAGGAGCCACAGGATCGTGCTCCGGGATTTCGACGTCCCTGTCGAGCAGGAGCGCTTGCGCAGTGCAAGCCAACGTTTATGCAAGCGTTGTTCGGGGCAATGTGCTCGTGCTTGTAGTTTCTGTTTCTGTTGCACGATGCGGAACAAACTTCAGGCAGGATTCTGGAACGTAAAAACAGGAGAAGCCGCTTACAACTCCCTGACGCCGAATTAGAGCGCAGCTCTTGAGGAGGAGGACGGGAGGGTATGGGGGGGCCAAGTGACCTGGGGGAAGGTGGGAAGGGGTCACATGGCCTCAGGGGGTCACTTGACGTCACTGATGACGTCATCAATGATGATGCGGATGCCGATGACGTCATCAATGATGTCACTAATGACGTCATCGGCATCCGCATCATCGTGGTGACGTCATCAGTAATCAAGTGACCCCACAACATGTGACCTCCCCATATTCCCCAGTCGCGGCCCCCCCGCCCAACACTCCGTCTCTCCTCAAAGGCTGCGCTCTAATTCGAGAAAATTTATAAACGAGCTTTTTTCACCCCTGTTTTACATTCCAGAACAGTTGTTCCCGCATCGTACAATCAGGCAAGCTGAGCGCGAGGACAGTAGCAACTTGCATGGACGATTGGCTTGCACTGTGCAAACGCTTCAAACAGGGACGGTGAAATCCCAGACTATCCTGTCCCTACCCGCTAGCGCCTCATGTGAAACAATATTAATCGAATAATGCGCGATTTAATAGTTGCAATAATGCTACGTAAGGACATCGCTAGTCATGCGATAGTCATTACCCATGACCACATGTCTGGCATGACGCCAGTACTGTTGTCACTAGCGGTGCAAACCATTGGCACATGAATCGACTCAGCTTGAAGAGATGAATCCAACCTCGTAACGATCCTGTATTCTGTCGGAGAATAATCTTTTCTGCACCGAGATATCAGTGGTTTCTATTGGTCCCACAACACAGTGTTACATTGTTACGCCGCCCTCCTCCCGCTCCCGCTGCTAACAAGAAGAAAATTAATGTAACGAACAGGCGTCCAATTCAGTGAAACCAGTCCAAAACAAACCCCAATCATCAAACGAAAAAACATCGAAACAGTGCTTAACAATTTTTGAAAGTTCTCAGGTAATGCAGCAGCAAATTCAATGGCGAAGCGGCTCTGCTTGAGCAAAAATACCCGAACCACGTGAAAGGAACGAGCATATTTCGATCATAACGAAGTAGTGCATCTCAACCATTCATGGAAACAAAGTCATTGCCTTCTGGTTATAATTGTGAAACTTAACCCTCGTGAAACAGCCTCCAGCGGCTGCTTGGCCCCAAACCTAGCGAGTATATGTGTACGGTTTGCGTCCCACTCTGGCAGCCTGTCGAACCCTCCCGGCACACACGCATCTAAGGGCAAGACATTGAAGATACGGCAAGATAGTGGTCAATGGCTGTTCCATGTGCCACATGAGTGGTCTGGTGTTGCTGCTCAGAAACAACTTAACAGAGCCAGAAAACGTGCCTAACATTAACTGGCCCGTATCAATAAGCAACACCTAACATTATAATTATAAGGAAAGTCACATATTCGAAATGCAAACTTTTCATCTAGTCGCACATAGAAGTGTCATTGAAGGAAAGTTGGAAAATTGAAACTGAAATTTGAAATTATTTAAAAAACACATCCAGATGCTTCGTGCAGTATGTCTGGAGGATATCTAATTTTCACCTCGTAAATTGATGACATTACAATGGCGCAATACTCCAAACAAACATTAGAAATTGCCATTTGTTAGGGACGCAAATGCATGGGAGCTCAACATTAATTAGAATTTGGTAACCAAAAAAATTACTATTTTGCATTCTGCTGTCAATATCTAATCATCGTCTCAGTGCCGCTCTCAAAGCGACGCCCGTTATAAAGTTTCAAAACCGAACTACCTCTACCAGACAACACAATGTCGCAGGCCCAATGGTCATTCTGAATTGGCACGCGACTTTATGAACTTCTATCTAGTCAACCTACTGCGAAATTTTGAAAGCGAAATGCCAATACACGGGCGACGCTCGAGATGCGCGAAGCGCGCCGAACTGTCGTGGAGCTTCCGCCATGGCGGTGTTCGAGAAGGAATGAAAACGAGCCTAATCACTTACGTGAAACAGGAGATATCAATTAATGTCAAGTACAGGCCAGCACATCATACAACTATTGCAATTTAACAAATTATACTCGTACAACAGGCAATATATTTGAAGATATAACGCATGTGTTTTTCTCCCGGAGTCTATATGCTGGTATAACAACTGAAAAATGAGCAAGGCTGTTCTTAATGTGGTGACTACAATAGTACAGCTGCTGCAGGCGAAAACAACGTTTGAATATCAACCTTTCTATATTAGAATTAAAAAATTGCTCCGCTATTTTAATGCGCGCGTCATTTCTATTATTTTCTTTATCATCAAAATAAAACATTAAAAATATAAACATGTTGCTGAATCTCTATACGTATTGACATTTTCATCGAGAAATGATCCGTATTGCACTTGCAAATACAATTCGTTTTTTTAACAATTCAAGGGATTTTCTGACTACAAAAATACAGAGATCAAAATCGTATCATACTAGCAATTCTTAATATTGGAAATGACATACATCCCAGATTATTCCGTATGCTTTCGTGATATATTAATAAAATCTCATGACGTCTGAGTCGCAATATTTCAGAAACAACTGATTCTTCAGTAAATTACTGTCGTAGTAAGTGTGAAATCAGGCTCCAACTATATTGATTTAAAACCCTGGAAATTCAGGTCGAATTTACGAATTTGTCTCTTGCAGACAGTAGGTCACGTCGTGGAATGCTGCGCTAATAAATTCTCGTCGAGTGGAGATACTGTAATGACAATGGAGAATGAAAACCCTAGCTTCAGTAGCTGGTAATACGCCCTCAACATAATGGTAAATAGATATATATTTACAAAGACGAATTTTTTAACCACGCAAAACGCAAAACTGCCCGTCGCTGCTATTGCCGCTTTTTGCACATAACATTAACGCCTCATACGCGCGCACGTAGATGCCTGTGGCGGGCCGCCATGAACCGCAGGCTAACTTGCTCTTGCCAAACTCAACTTTCAAAGAGCGCGCCGAGCCGGACCGAGGTAAATACATATCTGACAATGTCGACCACGAGCCAACGAAAACAGCC